>JBAFTC010000021.1:322467-332965 GCA_037177435.1 Melanotaenia nigrans
ACGCATCGTCCTTTACCCGACCGCCTGTAAACGCATCGTCGTTTACCCCACAGCCAGTAAACGCATCGTCGTTTACCTCACAGCCAGTAAACGCATCGTCCTTTACCCGACCGCCAGTAAACGCATCGTCCTTTGCCCGACCGCCTGTAAATGCATCGTCCTTTACCCGACCGCCTGTAAACGCATTGTCCTTTCCCCGACCGCCTGTAAACGCATTGTCCTTTCCCCGACCGCCTGTAAACGCATCGTCGTTTACCCCACAGCCAGTAAACGCATCGTCGTTTACCTCACAGCCTGTAAACGCATCGTCCTTTACCCGACCGCCTGTAAACGCATCGTCCTTTACCCAACCGCCTGTAAACGCATCGTCGTTTACCCGACCGCCTGTAAACGCATCGTCGTTTGCCCGACCGCCTGTAAACGCATCGTCCTTTACCCCACAGCCAGTAAACGCATCGTCGTTTACCTCACAGCCAGTAAACGCATCGTCCTTTACCCGACCGCCTGTAAACGCATCGTCGTTTACCCCACAGCCAGTAAACGCATCGTCGTTTACCCCACAGCCAGTAAACGCATCGTCGTTTACCCGACCGCCTGTAAACGGGTTGTTGTTGTTTTTCAGGGGGGAAGAAGGTCGGGATCAACCCAAAAATCAACAACCTGATGCCGGGTTACGAAGGAGCCAAATACGGGCTGGTGTGGATCTGTGACAGTGGGATCAGAGGTCAGATCCAGAACCAGATCCAGAACCAGATCCAGATCCAGCTTATGTCATCCAGAATGCTTATGCTAACTACCTGTGTGTATATTTATGTTGCAGTGAAACCAGACACCCTGACTGATCTGACCAGTCAGATGACAGAGAATGTGGGTCTGGTCCACGGGCTGCCGTACGTTGCAGACCGCCAAGGTTTCGCCGCAACATTGGAGCAGGTAACGAAGTGGGTGGGGCCTGTTTGAGCTGGCCCTGAGCTGCTGCTTATTTCTCCTTTATCTGCAGGTGTACTTCGGGACGTCCCATCCCCGCTCCTACATCTCGGCCAACGTGACGGGGATCAAATGCGTGACGGGGATGTCGTGTCTGATGAGGAAGGATGTGCTGGACCAGGCGGGCGGGCTGATCGCCTTCGCTCAGTACATCGCTGAGGATTATTTCATGGCCAAGGCCATCGCGGACAGGTTAGCACCTTAACTTTAGCACGCTAGTTTCAGCACATGAGCTTTAGCACGTTAGCTCCAGTGTCGTGTCTTTGTCCGGGTCGTGATGTTCCTGTTTCCTCCTCAGAGGCTGGAAGTTCTCCATGGCAACGCAGGTGGCGCTGCAGAACTCCGGTTCCTACTCCATCGGGCAGTTCCAGTCACGTATGATCCGGTGAGCTCACACCCGGTCCCTCGATTGGTTGAGTCCTACTTTGAGGTGGAGCTGTTGTTGCTTTAATATCAGCAAAGAAAAACACAAACTGAACATGGACGTGGGGCGGAGCTCATTTACATATTCACAAGTCTGCCTATGAAGTTTTTTATCTTCGATGGTTTGAACGAACAAACAGCTCAGTGTGTTTGTAAACAGCTGGTGGTGTAAATAAAGTTTGTGTTTAGGTGGACCAAGCTGCGTATCAACATGCTTCCTGGAACCGTCCTGGAACCGGTCTCCGAGTGCTTCCTGGCGAGCCTCATCATTGGCTGGGCAGCCCATCATGTGTTCAGGTACAACTAATCAGAATGGGTGTGGGCGGGGCTTCTTGGGTCAAAGCAGAGCATGCTGGGTAAAAACCACCGTGTGGAGCTGGTCGTATGATGTCAGGCTGCAGGTGCAACAGGAAGTGTTGATGACATCACAGGAAGAAACAGCTGTGGCTCATAACCAGGTGGCGAGGGGTTGGAGGGAAAGTGTGAAGTTCTGGTTCTGACATGGAGACTGTCTCCATGGAAACAGCACCTGACCATCTCTGTGTTCCAGGTGGGACATGATGGTGTTCTTCATGTGTCACTGTTTGGCCTGGTTCATCGCTGACTATGTCCAGCTGACCGGAGTCCAGGTCAGTACCTGCCGTCTTCATCACCTTCGTCATCCTCACCTTTAAATGTCAACAAACTGTTGAGGTAAACAAACAGCTGATGACATCACATGCAGGGCGGTCCTCCGAGCTTCTCCAAGCTGGACTTTGCTGTTGGCTGGTTCATCAGGGAGTCCATGGCTGTGCAGATCTTCCTGTCGGCTCTGTGGGACCCGACCATCAGCTGGAGGACCGGCCGGTACCGGCTGCGCTGCGGCGGCACTGCCGAGGAAATCCTGGACGTGTAGTTACCACGGCAACCAGCCGTGCCGAGGAGGAAGGACCATTTCTTTTTTATGAGAACTGAAAAGTGTGTGTGTTCGCGTGTGTGAGTGAATGTGTGTTTTTATTTATGTTCCTTTTGGTGCTAAAAATAAACAATAGCAGAACGAGCCAATGAGAGCGCAGCACCCAAACGAAGATGTGGAAAGAAGCATCGCACTGAATTTCTGATCTCTGATTAGGTTAAAAAAAAAAATAAAAAAATGAGGAAGAAAATTGGCCAATCAGGAACTTTGGCTCATGATTGGCCAATTTTCATCAGATGGAGGCAGGAAGTTAAGAAGCTCCGCCCACATCTCACCAGTCTGACCCAGCTGAATGATGAGGAAGCCACCATCTTTGTCACACTGCAGAACCGCCTCCGTCTGTGGGGCACTTGACCAACAGGGCGGGACCAACGGGTCCGGGACCGGTTCTGTATCCACCGGCTGCTTTGGACCAGATCTGAGGCATCGTTTTGAACCTGGGGAAAAAGGGGCCAACTAGCGCCGCGCTTGGACGACCACCAATCAGTTTCCAGTATTCTGATGTCAAAAAGGTCAAAAAACATTTCAGAGGAATTACGCAGGAGTGTGTGTACGTGCATGTGTATGCGTAGCTTCACTGTTAGCCGTTAGCACTTTGTCGGGTGGGGGCGGGGTTTGGGTGATGACAATCTGGTTTGTCGGACGAACCCGCTTTCCAGTCGTCCAATCAGATCCGTAGGACTTTTATTTGTATATTATTGTTTATTGTTGTTTATTATCTGTTGTAGTGACAAACGACCAATCGCAGCTGAGGATTCTCTCAAGTACAATAAAGTTTTATTCTTTTGTCTGCGACCCACTTGTCTGCTCTGTGATTGGCTCGGAGCACAGAAACAAATCACAGCCATTGGTTGGTTTATTTGTTTATTCATGCTACAACTTCCTGTCACACTTTCAGAATAAATAGAGATTAAGCTCCTCCCCCACACCCCAGCATGCACTGCTTCACATTAAAAATATTTTAGATTTCCCACAATGCACCACGGCGACCGTACATTCATCAGAGCAAACATTCCAAGGTGAAGAACAAAAATAAAGATGGGTGTTTCCAGGTAGCTAACTTCTAATTGGTGGAGGCGGAGCCTGATTAGCATAGTTTTATTTCAGGAGGAAGCCTTGAAGAGGGAGGAATACCCAGACCTGGTTTAGAACCAGAATCCAGTTCAGAACCAGTTCGGTCCGTATTCAGGCTCTGAGAGGTTTAACGTTAGAATCGTGACTGAAGGTTCAACCTGCTGATGGAAACTTCTGGAAACTGTCTGGAGGCTGCGGTTACAGAGCAGGAAGCCAAAACTCCCGGTGACCCCGAAGGCAACATCGTGGATTTGTATAAGTTGTCTAAACAGGAAGTGATGCCATAATGACTCAATCCAATTTAAAGGCACAGAAACTTTGATCAGTGGCCTTTTGATTCGAGCTTCTGAGAGAAATCATTCTATCGTCAATAATGATCGGTTATCAGGAAGTGAAGGAAACATTGGCGGTTGGACCGCTGTCAGGACCAATAAGAGCTGATCGGCTTTCATTTGTCACCATCTGTGTTGTGAAGACAAACACAAGAACTCAACCTATCACCGCTTATGCATGCAGCTGGGCGGGGCTTCAGGAGCGTCACATGTTCAGTAGAAACTCATCCAGATAAAAAAAAGTTTCAACCTCAGTAAAAAAAATCTACAAAAACAAGAACACAAACGTTCCGACAGCCGTTAAAAAAAACTCCAGAAACTTCCAGAAAGTAAGGCACAGAAGACATCCCAGACGCCGCTGCAGAGACGGCGTCTTCGCTGGAAACCATCAGAACAAGGACAAGAAGATTTTCAGCCAATTAGAAAGCAGGATGTTTGAACTAAAAACAAAATAAACATCTGATCAGATGTGTTTCCATGGCGACTGAAGGATAAACAGGTTATTTTCTTACATTATTTACACATTAAAACATCAAACACCAGCTCCATGTTTGACTCCATTACCCACAATGCCGTGCTCCTTAGTCTGTTTTGGAATGTGCTGCATAATCTGTAACCATGGTAACAAGTGCTGGCCCTGACATCTGGCAGTTTGTAGGCACAGACAGATGGTCGGTGTACCAGAGCTCTCCTATTGGTCTGTCCCTGCCCAGAGACCGACGCTCTGATTGGCTACTGAGCTCCAGGGGTCAGATGGTGGACTTGGAGAAGGAGACGCGCAGATGCTGGTTGTGGTCCAGCTGGTGGTCGTGTAGCACGATCAGAGCATCAATAGCCTCCTCCACGGACGCCAGCTGCATCAGAGCCATCTTCCTGTCCTTCCTGTGACATCAGAGGAAGTGACATCATCACACAGTCATGAAGAGAAGTTAAGCCAGTCTGAGTTAAAGCTGCGTCTCACTGACCAGTAGGAAGGATTAAGGAAGGATGAAAGAAGGATGTAGTAAGGATGAAGGAAGGATGTAGGAAGGATGTAGGAAGGATGCAGGAAGGATGTAGGAAGGATGCAGGAAGGATGTAGGAAGGATGAAAGAAGGATGTAGGAAGGATCAAAGAAAGGATATAGGAAGGATATAGGAAGGATGTAGGAAGGATGCAGGAAGGATGAAAGAAGGATGTAGGAAGGATTAAAGAAGGATGAAGGAAGGATGCAGGAAGGATGAAAGAAGGATGTAGGAAGGATCAAAGAAAGGATATAGGAAGGTTATAGGAAGGATGAAGGAAGGATGTAGGAAGGATGCTGGAAGTATGAAAGAAGGATGAAGGAAGGATGTAGGAAGGACGAAGGAGGGATGTAGGAACGATGAAAGAAGGACGTAGGAAGGATGCAGGAAGGATGCAGGAAGGATGTAGGAAGGATGCTGGAAGTATGAAAGAAGGATGTAGGAAGGATGTAGGTATTCCTGGTGTGTTGGTGGAACTTACTGGAAAAACTTGAAGGCTTTTACCGAGAACCCTCTGGAGGTGAATAAATCCTTCAACGCCTCCTCGCTGATCGAGGAACTAGGAGATAAGGACACAAGGAAGGACATAGGCGTGAGGTCGGACAGACACGGGACGGTTGCTGCCGAGCAGGAAGTGGGAGAACTTACGGGATGTTGGAGAGGTGGAGCGTCGCAGATGGTGGGAAGATGTTGCTGAAGTTTTTGGATCCGGGTTTTTTGAAGCGGTGGAGGGCGGAGCCTGAGAAATCCCGAGTCAATTCCTGCTCCTCATGCCCCGCCCCCCCTCGAGGCAGCTGCACCATTGGGTGTTTGGACAGTGTCACCCTGATCACGTTACCATGGAGACGCTGTCCATTTAGGTGACTCATTGCTGCCAGAAAAAAAAATTAAAAAGGTTTTATTATTCTTTATTGTTTAGATTTTATTTAATTATAATTCATATAAAAGTTTTTCTTCAAGAAAATGTGATAGTTTCACCAAGCTGAGCCTGAGTGGCGTCGCTCATCTGTACAAGAGCGTTCTCCTTCTTATTGAAGAGGATTTTCACTCTCTGGACGTCCCCGTAAACACCTGCAAACAACAACAACAAACAACGTGGAAAAACAGAAAAACAAGAACACATAAACGTGGACTAATAAACAAAACATTTTTCTCACCAAACAGGATGAAGAGGCAGTGAGGCGAGACACTCTGCAGAGAAAGAAGCCGCGTTAATACATTTAGCTCAGAGCTGCTCTCTGATTGGTCGGCTACTCTGTGACACCATGGTTGAGTCCGAACGTCCTCGTACTCCCCAACCCCTCCTTCACTACACAGTGACTCATTCTGTTGGTGATTCGGACACGAAGCTGCCTATTTTTTCCTCGCTGCAAACCACGCGACTACCCCAGTCACCACGGCAACCACAACCTGCGTCAGGATGTTATTCCAAGTCCAATCTAAAGTTGTAAATATTTTTATTCCTTATGTTGTATTTTATTCTTTCTTTGTTTGCTTACAGGTAATTTTGCGCAGCTCAATTTTTTCTCCTCCTTGCTCCATGTTGAGCTTCTGCCTGCAATGCATTGTGGTCTATACTGACCCGTCTAGTGACCATCGATGCTCACTACTTTTCAAGATGCATTGTGGGTAATTTTAAGTGCCCTACTTTTTTCTCTCTGGATATTCAGACACTCCGACAAAATGGCGTGACCCCTATAGGCCACTATGTAGGGCGTAGGGAGACGTTCGGACACAGCCTCTGTGTGACCTCTGACCTCTGGGTTTAGGTTCGACACCAGCAGCACCGAGTGGACAGCAGGAGGCGTCACCTGCAGCGCCACGCGAGGAGCAGACACCAGCGAGCCGGGGACGGCCGTCACTGACAGCCCTGAGGACAAAAATAAACTTTATTTACACCAGACCTGAGGACAGAAAACCTTTATTTATACCAGCCCTGAGGACAGAAATAAACTTTATTTACACCAGACCTGAGGACAGAAAACCTTTATTTACACCAGCCCTGAGGACAAAAATAAACTTTATTTACACCAGCCCTGAGGACAAAAATAAACTTTATTTACACCAGATATATACTTTATTTACACCAGATAAACGTTATCCAGATTGGATCAAGTCTTGAAAGCACGCTGTTCAAATGAAAAAAGAATTCTGTAATCTGATTAGATCACGTACTCCAGTCTAGCATTTTATCTGGATCAAACCTTCAGTTTGTGCTGTTCAAAACTTTCAGGAAGGACTGGGACACATCTGATCCAGAAATCTGGATTATTCTAATCCCAGGAGAAGGGTGGACTCCAGGAGCAAAACATAATAAACTTTAAACTAGTCAAATAATATGTATCATAGTGTTTATACACAAATTCAGTTTCAATCTGAAGCTGGATCATTCAGCCATTACAAAGACTTAAAGGGAGGAAGAAGATGGTTCCTCACTGGGAGACAGTCGTCATGGCAACAGGACCTCAGGAAAGATGCTCAAAGAGTTGTTCACCAACTGGAGAAAGAGCAGATTGGTCCAGCAGAGGAACAGACCAGTCCACCTACACTCCAGCAAACCAGAGCCAGACCGGGATCTGGCCTCGCAGAGGAAGAGTTTACATGGACTTCATCTTTTATCTGCTGGACATTTATCATGTGTTGTGTTTACCAGACATACTTTATAAATATATTAGTGACAAACAGCTGAATGTTAACGGCTCAGATGTTTACAAGAAAACACAAATTTAGTTTCTCTCATCAAATCCAGTCGAACAGGGACCAGTGTTAGCCCACTTGTTAGCCTTCACTGTAATATTTAGTCCAATTAGAGAACTTTTTATCCAGATCAGGTGAACCTGGAAAGCCTGGATCTGGATCAGAGGGATCCAGTCCAACGCTGCTTTGAACAAGTAGGATAAAAGGAAGATGGATTACGTGATCCCCATTAAGAAAAACTGGATTCCCAGACCTGGATAGCTTTTATCTGGGTGAAAACTTTAGAACAGGGGTACTCAATTCGGTCCTACGAGGGCCGCAATCCAGCAGGTTTTCCATGTATCCCTGCACCAACACACCTGAGTCATATTAATGAGTCATTGTGTAGAACCTGATTGGCTGTCAGATCCACCTAATTAGACTCAGGTGTGTTGGTGCAGGGATACATGGAAAACCTGCTGGATTGCGGCCCTCGTAGGACCGAATTGAGTAGCCCTGCTTTAGAACAACCGGCCCCGGATGATAAAACAGATGGGGGGTGGACTCACCTGTGTGTTGGTGGAAGGTGGGGGGGAATGCTGTTGCTCCATACGGCGGCAGAGCTACACCTAAAAGACACACAGGTAACCATGTGGTTCATAAGCCCCGCCCCTAAACAAGCAGTGATTTTAGAGGTGGACACCAGCTGATCAGTGATGGTACTACAACTCAGTTTGTATTGAGAGACGGCATCCAGCAGGTAATTATGTCCTCCTACCAAAGGTGGCGGTAGGCTCCAGTTCTCCGGTCGGCAGGTCGGTTCTGGTGAAGTCGCGGCTCTTGTCGTTGTTGTACTTAACGTTGAGCGTGCTCAGTTTGGAGAAGTCGATCCTCAGCGTGCAGCAGCCGTTGTAGATGTTCTGACCATCCAGAGACTGAAACACAACATCACCTGATTGGTCCAGAGACACATCTGCACCTGGGACCTGCACCCACCAATCACAGATGTGTGTGTGTGTGTGTGCACATGTAAGGGCATGCACGTGACTCACAGCCTTGGCATGCTGAGCGTGCACGGCCTCGCTGAACTGCAGGAGAGCCTGAAACTGGTTGTTTCTGGAGAAGGTGATGATCTTCAACACGGAGCCGTACTTACTGAAGATCTGCAGGAAAACAACATGCAGACAAAACAAAGACATGGTAAAAAACACTTCTCTCTGGGTGGGCTGGGTTCATCTCCACCTCGGCTCCTCCACCCTCTGGAGTAGCTTGAGGGTCCTCCGGTATCTTAGCTGTTTCCTCCATCCTGGATGGAGATGATGGTTCTCCAGGTATTTGGTGGAGCCACTTCTCCAGCGTTGGGGGACATGGAGCTCCGTTGACTGGTACCACTATTGCCTTCACCTTCCAGGCTTTCTCCAGCTCTTCCATGAGTTCTTGGTATTTCTCCAGGTTCTTGTGTTCCTTCTTCCTGATACTTCCATGGGTGGGGATGCTACACCCATCACTACAGCTTTGCTGCTTATCCATGACCACCCTGTCCGCTTGGTTGGCCTCTACCGTGTTGTCGGTCTGTATCTGGAAGTCCCACAAGATCTTAGCCCTCATTCTCCACCACCTTGGGAGGTGTTTTCTATTGTGACCTAGGGGTCTCCAGTCCATGTTCTGCACAGATATTTCTGTACACGATGCCGGCCACTTGGTTATGGCGTTCCACGGATTCATGTCCTACCAGGACCTTGCACCCTGCTCAGGTCTCTGTCGGCGGTACATCCCATGCAGGGCTTGTCCTCCATGATGGTTCCTCCAGTTCATTCTCCTCCCGGTTCTGTTGCCTGAGACCTTCAATCAGTGCTTCATTTCTTGGGTCCATCTTCCTGATGTATTCATGGAGCTTGGATGTTTCACCCTGGATAGCGGCCCTGATGCTCGCTAGTCCGCGGCCTCCCTCTCTGTGCTTAGTTTACAGCCTCTGGACTCTGGATGTGGGGTGGAACCCTCCATGCATGGTGAACAGCTTCCGTGTTTTAGAGACAAAATAAGTAAAATTGATACCCCCCCCCTCGGAGAGTTTGTGTAGGTTGGCGGTTTGTGAGCGGACGGTTCTTTTATACAGTCTGTGGAGGACGGAGAACATGGCGCCAGCTAACATCATGATGAGGAATGAAGATGAGAAATTCATTTCATTTTAATTGTATAACAACATTTGCCCCCAAACAGCAGCACTTTCTAAACTGTGTGATAGTGGACGACTGGATCAGATAACAGATAACAGATCTTAATATTATGAACTCATCGCTGCTGACGTCTGGAAAAATGCTTTTCATTTCATTTCAATTCCAAACAGTAGAAAAATGAATAGAAAACATCCCTGGACAACATGAACACAGCTAAGGTTAGTCGTTCTACACCCTTTAACCAGCAGCTCCAGCTGGTCTGTGGTCGGAGGCCTCCTCCATGACTCCTCCTCCATGACTCCTCCTCCATGACTCCTCCTCCATGAGTCCTCCTCCATGAGTCCTCCTCCAGGCCTGTTCCTCCATGGCTTTTCCTCCATGTCTGGTCCTGCTGCAGCGGTGATGATGGAATCAGGAGAAGGCGTCTTTGTTAGCATGAACACACGTTTCTGTCGTGAACTTAAGGAAAAGAACCAACGTTTCTCTGTCCGTATGAACTCATACAGATGGTGGAAAGCTGGGATTTTCCAGAAGACGAGAAACGTAGTTTTTAACTAAATGTGGTTTTATCCTGGTGGATAGAAGTTCTGAGGCCAGACAGCAAAGGTAAGACTGTTTTCTACTTTTACAAACGTGCAGCATAAGTCGGGTCTTCTTCTGCCTCTGGTTCGGTGAATCTTGGTCGTATTAACATGAAACTTAAAGCTGTGGAATCTGTGAGATGTGAGCTTTCAGTAGAGGAGTCGTTTGTTCGTGTTCATGGTTCGGACTTTGTGTAGCTGCTCTTTAAATAATTTGTTGTCTTAACTGTGTTTGTTGGTGATAGAAATGGTTTTACTGAGCTGGTAGCTGAGATTCTGGACTTTCTGT
>JBAFTC010000021.1:448311-465494 GCA_037177435.1 Melanotaenia nigrans
ATTTTGAAGTGAGAATTTTAAATGACAAAAAGTTTCCATTTTCTATAATATGTTCTGTTTTATTCCTTTATTTTTCCACTGAGTGAAATTAATCAGCTCTTTGTTTTGCCGGATGTCAGGGTTGTTCCAGAGGGGTGAAAACTTACATGGAAAAAGTGAGGACCAAGCCATTTTTTAATCCAATCAGATTTACGTTACAGCTCTTCAGCTCCACCCTCTTTTCCAAATATGGTCATGTTGAGCTCCAGGTTTCCTGAAGTTTGAATTTATTCTTGTTTTATTTATTGTCACGTGATAGTATAAAAAGATTGTTGAGGTGGGAAAAATGAACAAAACAGTAAAACCTGAAACGATAGCTGAAAAATTTAACTGAATAAATTTAAAATATGTGAAAACAAAAGAAATGTGAACCATCTGAAATATTTGGACTCATTAAAAACCTTCCACATGTTTTTATTTTATTCTTTTAGACTTCAGTCTGAAAACATTTATTTATATCAGACTTTCTAATCTTTTACTGAAACGATTTCCTGCTCTGAATATTATTCCTGACGTTTTTAACTGAATCAGATCTGGAAATTTGAACATATTTATTCCTAAGAAGAGTTTTTTTGTGTGATTTCTCTATCCTGCATTATTGACCAGTCTGACTGGCTTTACATTTATAACTTCCGCAAACATCGCGGCATCGTGGCTCCGCATGGCGTGTCCAGAAGTTGGACATAACTGGCTGAAAGTGTCCATGAGTCGCTGCAGCTTGTCTCCAGGCTAAAGAGATGTAAAGCTGTCTCTGCCGGTGCAGGTGAAGATGTTCCAGAGAGGTGTTGTCTGAGGAAGAGTGACCCATCCAGACGTTTACTGGTCAGGTCTGGATCGGTCCAGATGTCTCTGGATTATGTCCAGATCTATAATGTGTTAATTACTGTGAAGGTTTCGGGGGTGTAACCCCCAGCTGCGTTGAGGTCAGTTAAACAAAAGCAAACTAGCCGCCCAGAAGTATAACGCTGGGTAATCTCAGACCTCCCAAGAACTCGTCCTCTAGAGTCCTGTTTGCCCCGGCTTGCCTACCAGCCACGTAAGAAGCTACTGAACTGGTGAACACTGAATGAGGTGCAGGCATCTTGGGAAAAAGTTCATCATTACTGTCCATGCAGATTAAGGTTGATGGTGTAACTATTACACCTAAATATTTACACGTGGAGAGGCAGCACCTCACATGTGGAACAAACTCCCAGAAAGCTGCAGGTCTGCTGACTCAGCAGTTTTACATCAGAGTTAAAACTTTTCTATTTGCTGCCTTTTATCAGAACAACTGTTAATTCTTCACACTGGAACTTTATTTCTGTTTTATGGATCAATTTTATGTTTTAGGTTTTTCTTTCTGTTTTTATTTAACCTGTTTTATTTCTTATAAAGTTTGTATTTAATGCTCTTGTTTCTCCTTCCTGCTGTGATGCTGACAGACCAGTTTAACCAGTTAATCTGTCACACAACTGGTAGAAAACAGAAGCTGATAGCAGAGGGTTGGGTGTGTGTGTGTGTCTGTGCGTGTTTGGGGGGGGGATCGTATGGTTACTCTATTTGCAGGATGTGAATGAGCAGTTATGATTGGCTGACAGGAGTCATGTGACCATGCTGGCTTCTCTCTTCCTCCACCTGCTGCCTTCCTCTTCACACAGGAGAAGCAGGTATTGTAGCACCGTTTCCCAGCATGCATTGCTGCATGACATGAAACCTTCCTCTGGCTGACAGGAGGAAGCAGACGTGACCGCGCTGAGGCCTCCGGCTGCTCACTAACAGCTGATCTTCCTGCTGCTCCAGGTGCGGGACCTCCGTCCAGACCTGCAGGCTGAGGCTCAGTAAACCAGACCCAGCTAGCGTTGGCCTCATTTAAAAACAAACCACCTGAGTAAACAGGAAGTGGCTTGGAGGTTAGACTCAGCCTCATGTTGCTGTGTGACAGAATAAAGTCGTCCTGTTCTGCATGAAGATCTGGTCACATGACCACACCACCATTCCTGCTAGTTTAGAGACGACTGGATTAAAGCAGCCAGATTCATTCAGACTGATGCAGTCTTCTCTTTGGACCAGAATGGGGACAAAGGTGGTTTAACCAGTTTTGTTTTATTTTAAATAAACTGATTCAGAGCAGGACAGGCAGAAAAGCATCAAAAACAAAACAGCTTTTTATGTTTAAATCTGGATTTCTGAGAGAAATAAGTCGTCTTGCCAGATTCACACCAATCCACAACCCAGCTGGGCGGATCTGGTTTGTCCCAGCCTGCAGAAAACGCCATGATGGCAGAATAATCTGCCTCTGGTGTTGTCTGGTTTGCAGAACATCCTGTGAGCTCCCCCTCCTCCACTGGCCACTCCTCCTCCTGCCGCTGACTAGAGCTGCTCGCGGCTGCCGGGGTTAGTGCCGTGCAGAGCTGAAGCAGGTGAGTTTGTGTGCAGCTGACAGAGATCTGTTGAGAGGATGCAGACTGGGTGGAGGATTGCGCTGCTGCTGCTGCTGCTGGTGGCTGCAGGCGAAGCTCAAAGCGGAGACGGAGACGCTGACACAGGTGAGAAGATCCAGTATTTCTCTCTTTGAAGGACAACTAGAAAGGTAAACGACATCAGAACTCATCACTCACTGCGCTCCAGGAATGATAGAAAGCCAGCAGTGGAACAGGAGAGGAGTCCGTGAGCAGCAGAGAGATGCTGATTTATCCTGAAAACCATCCTTGTTAGAAGAGTTGACTTGAAGTGAAACCTGCAGCTGGTCTGGATGGCAAGATGATGGGGTCTGATCTCCAGCTGCAGCTTCAGGAACAGAAACTCCTCCACAAGCCCCAGTCCAGAGTTCGTTCTGATTGGTCCAGCTTCAGTCCAGAGTCCGTTCTGATTGGTCCAGCTTCAGTCCAGAGTCCGTTCTAATTGGTCCAGCTTCAGTCCAGAGTCCGTTCTGATTGGTCCAGCTTCAGTCCAGAGTCCGTTCTGATTGGTCCAGCTTCAGTCCAGAGTCCATTCTAATTGGTCCAGCTTCAGTCCAGAGTCCGTTCTGATTGGTCCAGCTTCAGTCAAAAGTCCGTTCTGATTGGTCCAGCTTCAGTCCAGAGTCCGTTCTGATTGGTCCAGCTTCAGTCCAGAGTCTGTTCTGATTGGTCCAGCTTCAGTCCAGAGTCCGTTCTGAATTGTCCAGCTTTAGTCCAGAGTCCGTTCTAATTGGTCCAGCTTCAGTCCAGAGCCGGTTCTGATTAGTCCAGCTTCATTCATACATCCCACATTTGTTTCTATGCCGATGACGTCGGGTTTACCTTCCCGCCTAATGTCAGGATCCTCCATTTCTCACAAAACTGCTTGAACAACCACCAGTTCCTCCTCTTTTCTTCACCTCCCTCTGATCTGAACTCTTCTTCTTCTCTTATGGAGGTGATATTCTCCCAGAGAAACGAACCTGGTTAACTCTCAGGTCATATGAAAGTACAGCAGCGTAGCCTCATCAGATCCTTCCTCATTTTCTAGGCTGGAACTAAAACTGAACCTGGTGCTTCTGTAAGTCAAGAAGAAAAGTCCAGCTCATCATTTCTGACTAGAAAACATTACAGTTTATTTCCAGAAACCAGTATGTGAGAAAACATTAAATCTGACTTGGACCAGAACCTGGCCGGCTCAGCTTTCTGCTCCACATCTTCAAGGTTTTTGGCAGGTTATCAGGAGCAAACCTCTGGTCCTGAAAGATGCAGGTTCCACTGTTCTTCCTCTCCATCCTCCAACCTGCAGACGGAACCAGACCACCTTCTGGAGTTAAACTCCGCCTCCTGTCAGCTGTTTTCACATGTCACTGACTGCCCGGGTTCTCCTGCAGAACCAGAGGTCTGATATAGTGATCCCGGCCGGGTCTCCTCAGAACCAGCTGGGCTCACAATCAAGTTTTCAGACAATTTCAGTAACAAACGCACATTTATAACCGATTGGTTTTCTACAACGTGAACTCCATAAACTCAGGTCTGTGTAAACTGTGAATAATCCAGAAACCAGAATGAAGATAACAATCAGAGGATGAAACGGAGACGTTTCACCAGGAGATGGAAAACATCAGCTGACTGATGGTGAGACGTCTGGACTGCAGGCGTGCTGCTGTGATGGATGCAGGATGATCTTTCCATCTGAGAGACTCTGCCTCTCTGAAATGCTCCTTTTATACCAGTCATGTTACTGACCTGTTGCCAGGTAACCTGGTTAGTTGTCCAATGCTCCTCCAGGTGTTTCTGCTTTGTACTTTTCCAGCTTTTTGTTGCTCCTGTTCCAACTTTTCCATCAGCTCATGTTTTCATCTCATGGTGAAACGTCTCCGTTTCATCTGACATGTTTTTATCTGCTACTGGAGATGAAAACTTTTACATGTGTTTCCTGTCAGAGCCCAGAATCAGCTGCAGCTCTCACATCGCCAACAAAGAGAACAGTCTGACCTGTCAGCTGACTGGAGCCGACAACGAGGATGATGAGGATGATGAAGGCAACCGCATCGACCACATGACTCTGTGGTAAATATGTCCAGCATGTTGCCGTGTCCTGCAGTTCACAGCAGCTTCAGCTACCCACAGAACTCTGTTTCTCTGCTCAGTTATGTAAAAGGGGGCTCTAAGAACGGGGAAACCAAGTGTCTGGAGTCTCCCGGAGATACCATCAGGTCCAAAGACCTGAATCCTGTGCCGGTGTGGAATCTGAAGGTTCGTTTAGAGAGCGGAGGCCAGATTTCAGCCACAATTGACCTGAAGAAGATCGGTAAACATCTGATCGCAGAGAACATCCAGCATGGTCACAAGCTGATTTAATTCTGTTGTTCAGGATGTTCTCAGGTTCCTCTTTGTGTTTCAGTTAAACCCAGAAGTCCTAAGGTGTGGAACGTCACCTTTGACCAGGAGGGCAGGCAGGCTGTGATTTACATCTGGACTCCATACAGTAGCAAGGACTACCTGACGCTGGAGAACCAGCTGTTCCAGTTGCACATCACCCCGGGAGTTGAGACGGTACGGTCAACAGCAGGAGGAAACTTCTGTTACCATGGAGATGTCTTTTCTCTCAGCTGATGCTGCGCGGTTCCTCAGCTGTAATCTGTTTTTTCTCTCTTCTCATCCAGACTCAGAACTTCTCTTCCCAGAATTTCCTTAAGATCGACATGCAGCACCTCCACACACACTCGGAGTATCGTGTGATGGTGAGGGCCATCCCTCAGAAGCATTTCCAGGGCAGCTGGAGCGAGTGGAGCGACACCTTCAGCTTCTTTCTTCCTGCAGGTAAGAACAATGACACAGTTCTGCAGCAGGTTCTGCAGAACTCTGAGGACCATAACGGCCCATTTTCTCTGTCATTCAGTCCAGGACCAGGACCAGATGCAGGCACAGCAGGAAATCACGTACATGCTGATCGTGTGCATCGTCTTCGTGCTGGTGGTGACCTCCAGCGTTGTGGCCTTCTGGAAGAAGCGGTACGCCTCTGCTTCCTGTCAGAAGGCCTGTCTTCACATGTCTTCTTGTGTTTAACACTTTACTCCTCCTCCCCAGAATCTTCACCTATATGTGGCCGAGCATCCCACATCCCAAACAGACTCTGGTGCAGGTCTGCAAGCCAAATAAGGTAGGCCGCTGACTTCCTGTTTACTACTGCTGGCTTCTGCTGATGTTTCAACCATCTGATGTTCTCCAGGGTCTTCTGCTGAACTTTAACCCCGAGGTGTTCAGTCATCTCAAAGTCTTCCCGCTAGAGACACCATCTTGTGAGGAAGCGGAGCCTTCAATCAGTCCTGCTGCTGACGGTTCCTGTTCCAGCTCCACCCAGAGCTCCGACTGCAGGAGCACCACCAGCGTCAGCACCGAGGAGCTGGAGCTCTCCGCCCTGCTGAGCCAGAGTTCCTCCAACGGCCAGGACAGCCTCCCAAGCGCCAGTCCATCCCCCGACAACATCCTGCCGTGGGAAGAGCGCTCACACATGCCTGAGCCTGAAAACGGAGGAAGCGAGGTGGAGTTTGGAGTTAACAAGCAGGAGGAGGCCTACGTCACCATGTCCAGCTTCTACCAGATCAAGTAGGTGAAGCAGATCTGGACCGACTGGACCAGAACACCACAAGATGCTCCAGAACCACCAGAACCTTCTTTAACTCTCCAACATGGATCTTCTTCTGAACTTTGGAGGTTCTTGGACATGTTGGTGCGCAGAACTGCAAAGTCTTCAGGGTTCCTGGATGGACATCGAATCATCCTGGGACTTATCTAAGCATCCACCGGGTGTCTTCCTCTGATGTTTGACTTCTCCTCCTGCATCGGCATCAGCTTGACATCCTAATGCTTATCCATTACTTTTCCTCAGGTGTAATCTGATTACTTTACTGTTTCTCAGAGTTGCTACATGACCTGAGGAACGTTGACCTTTTCCTCCACTGGACCCCCAACCAACCAGACCTGAGAGGCCTTTTCTTTTTCACTGCTCACATTCACACTAAGTTAGAGCTAAGTGGTGAGTAAAAGCAATGATGTCATTGTTCCCAGGATCACAGTGGGGACAGCCAATCAGAGAGGAGGATCTACTTTAGAGGAGGTGATTGCTGGTTCTGTTGGCGCTCTGGAAGGTGTTCAACCCTTCCCAGGAACTCAAGTCGTCTCGACACTGCAGCCTGCTGAAGAGTTCGGCACTCTGAGTGATTCCTCGGCAATCCCAAGTCCCAAAAATAAATAAAAAAGAAAATAAATACCAGAGGGAATCCTGGAACGTCCAACAGAACCTTCCAAAACACAAACAACTCCATGATCCCCATTAATCTCCTTTGAAGCTCAGAGCCCAGAAGAACCAGTAAGAACTGAAGTGACTCCTGGCACATCTCCACCCGAACCATCATTATATCATGAGAACCTCCAAACTCATGGCAGGAACCATCTGAACGTCTCCTTTACATCATTATTAACCACAAAAATCTTTCCAACCCAAACATCCATTCCAGTCCTCTGTTGAGGACCTTCTTTCTTTCAACACTGGAAACAGGATCACTACCAAGGAGAACTACAAACTAGACCACCAACCGTGACAACCAGGACCACCTACAGTCTGATACTGAGATCAATCAGATCAACAGAACTTTTGAAAGTAATCCAAATGATCACCAGAACGTCTCTTTCCTGATTAATTAGTATAGAACCACCTGGAGAACCATACATACTTTAAAGAAACCTAGAATATCCATGACCCATACAAATAATCCCGAGAATCACCTAAAGGATCTAATTTATCCCTGGAAACTCCTAAAAGACCTCTGAAATACCAGGAGATGCCTTGAACCTCTTAAGTAACCTATAGATTAGAAAGAAAGTCCTGTGGGGCCAGATGATGACACGAACTGGTCCACTCCAAGGCGGAGAAGGTGGATGTTCTAATGGTTCTCCTTTCCTCTGTGACCAGGCAAATATGACTTTAATTGATTCCTCTGAAACAAAACTCTGGTGATGTCCTCTGAAAGCTGCTCGTACCTAAACTCATCTCATCTGTTAGAGAACTAAAACTCTTGCCATGGCGTCTCTGCTAGCCTGTGGAGTCGCTGTGGATATGTTACTATGGCAACCTGATCCGACTGTCTGTCTGTGAGGGGATAAAAGTCCTGGAGATGAAAAGAAATGATATTGCTGCTTAAATACCCAGCACAACCTTCACCTCACACAGCAACACACCCAGAATGTACGCTTCAGTTTCCTGATTCATTCGTCTGATGTAGACCAGACTCGTCTGACCTTCCTAACTAAGATCTGACTCGGCTAACTTGGATTTGACTTCCATAACTAGGACCTGCTTTGTCTAACCCGGCTCTGACTCTTCTAACTAGGACCCAACTTGACTGAAAGACTAGGATCTGACTCGACTAATTTGGATCTGACTCATTTAACTTAGCTCTGACTCATCTAACTAGGACCTAACGTGTCTAACTCAGATCTGACTTGTCTAACCTGCACCTGACCTGTGTAACTTTGCTCTGACTTGTCTAACTCTAATCTGACTCAGCTAACTAGGAATTGGTTAGTCTAACTAGGACCTGACTCGTCTAACTCAAACCTGATTTGGCTCAGTAGAATCTGGCTATTTTAACTAGGACCTAAGTTGATCTGATCTGACTCGTCTAACCAGGACCTGATCTGTGTAACTTGACTCTGACTCGTCTAACTCGGCTCTAACTCGTCTAAATAAGATCTGACTTGTCTGTATTAATGCACTCGGGCTTGTCATATCATACTTTATTTTTTCATTGCACATTATTTTTATTATTTAACCCAAATGTCTGTCTGTGTACAATAAAATATAAAATGTTTGAGAAGGTTTTCTTGATTTCATCAAATCCAATCATAAAAAGTTCAAAATGTTTCTAAACTATGAAAACACAGAAATTCAGACGACTGACTGGAGGTAAATCCAGATCTGATCCAGGACCCGGTCCAGAGGAGTCCTGCTGGTGTAACAGGTGTTTCTTCAGCTCAGAGCTTCCAGGCGTTCCTCATCATTAGAATAAAGTAGACGTCGCTGTCGATGGAGGCGCTAACGCCGCAGTAATAGTTGATGAACTCCTCCTTGGTCACCTGCAGGTCAGGAGAAACACCTGATGGTTAATCTCATGATGATGTCAGTCTGTAGAAATGAACTCTGTAGATCTGCAGTCAGTCCATGAGGTTGATGGAGAATCTGTGTAAACTAGAGGTGATGCGTTCAGGTTCACCTCATTGAGATGAAGTGATGACCTTGGATGCAGCAGCATAACTGGCACGTAGTCCCATGACACTACCAAGATTAAATCCTTGGATGGTACTGAGCACCAAAACCTTCATCACTATTTTACATCCTCATCTTATTTCCGTTCAGCGAGCTTTTTTCTCCGGAGAACATCTGACTGACTGATGGAACCGCTGGTTCTGTTGTATTGGGAAGCACTTTGTGATTTTTATCCTTCATGTGGTAGCTGCCTTTATCGGATTATTAGAGATCTGACTAACACACATAGATTTCTCCCTAATTCTCCAATGTCTTTGTCTCAAATCTGTGCATGTCCACAAAGCTGTGTAGCGTCCATCTTTTCAACGTCCTCTGATAAAAGGCAGAAGCACCGCAGCCACAACATGAACGGAACGTACAAGAAAAACAGGATCGCATGCCGCAGCAGGAATTCAGAGTATAAACAAAGTAAAATATTTGCCTGTAAACTGTTAAGTAGTGTATTAACTCTCACATTAGCAGCTAAAGCTAAATCCATGGTTTCCTGCATTGGCAGCTAACGCTAAGACCACGGGCTAACACATTAACAGCTGATGCTAGCACCGTCTCTCACATTAGCAGCTCAGCCTGTAGCACCCATATGACCAGCTAACGCTAACTATGTGGGCTACCATGTTCAACAAAGACCGGATGTTTTGAAAATAACAGGAAGTGACATCACCACCTCTGAACTAAATCAGATAATGGACCGGTTAATGTAGACAGTTTACTACAGTAATCTGATTACTCCCAGATATCTGGTTTTGATGGCCATGCAAACGGGCTCAATGACACATCTTGCACTCGTGGACATGCTCTGATCCATCCAATAAGATGTTTTGTCTTACTCTAATGTCCCACCCCTTGCTTTTTAGATCATTTCCTACCAAGCATTCACATCGTTGTCCTGCAGTGTTGAAACGTTTCCGTTGCTCACGTCTTTCCCAGCTTGTCTTCCTGTAGCTGCTCCTGATGATTGTCTGCTTTGTTTGCTTCCAGAGGCCGCGGGATGTTTTCTGATACATTTCTTTACAGGCATAGCGGCTGTTTATCTGGTTTGCTGTTGTTTTCTATCTTTTTTTCCTGTTTTCGTCACTCTCTCCTTAGATAAGATAAAAACAAGGCCTGAGTATGAGGGAGAGCCTGAACTCACTTCGTATTTCCACCTGTACTTCAGATTTTGGAGGTTCAGTAGAAGGAAGAAAAGTCAGTAAAGTTTAACAGTGATCTGAGGATCTGAAGGGAAACTGAGGTTTTGTTGATGTCCAGAAACTGAGTGAAAAAGCTGAAACCAGTGAGGAGTCGGACCAGGCGACTAAGAGCACCCAGAACCAGAAGATACTCTAATTACTGAGTATCCTGTATGGTTCTGAAAGTCCAAACATTTCTGAGGATGATTTAAATAAGTAACCATACAAGATACTGAGCAGAAGGACCTCCTCCCATCACCGGACCACTGAGCTCTTTACCAGAACGATGCTAACTCAGAGCTTCCAGGCGGTTCTCATCATCACAATAAAGTAGACGTCTGTATCGATGGAGGCGCTCACACCAGCATAATAATTCATAAATTCCTCCAGAGTCACCTTCAGAGAGAAACACAGCAGATCAGCAGGCTGAAGGCGGGACAAGCAGCTGGAAAACATCTGGAAAAACGTTCAGAGCAAAATTCACTACCTTCCCGTCTTTGTCGTACGGAGAGTCGAAGTTGTCCAGGAACGTTTGGAAAACCTGCTCCTCAGTCCACTCCCCGTTTTGATACTTGGGGTGGTACTTGGCATTGTAAACCCCCTGCAGGTCCTCGATGGTGACCACACCATCTCCAGTTTTATCCAACTTCCGAAACGCCTGCATGACGGCCTCCTTCCGGGCATTCGACATGGGCGGCTGCAGGTGACCGAAGGTGGAGTTCAAACCATGAAAAACCCTCTGTCAGTGTCATATTATATCATCTGAGGTTATCCTATTTATTCTGAGGTCATATGATTTAACCTGAAACAGTATATAATAACCTGTTATAAATAATCTGACCAAAGTTTTTATAATTAATCTGATTTGATCTAAAACATTTCTGATAAAAGATGAAAGAATCTGTTAAAAGGTTTCTGATATCATGTGAAATCTGACATAATACTATAAAATTATATGAGATAATTGTTTTCATAGTCTGATTTAATCTGATTTAATCTAAAGAAAACTAAAACGTATTAAGTAATCTGATATAATCTGTGGAGCAGCTACAGGTTATGATCACACACACATCCTTCACACAACCAGTCACATGCTTTCCGCTAACGTGGCTGTGGCATAACAAACCCTGAGGGTGACGAGGAACTCGTCAAAGTCGATGGTTCCACTCCCGTCGCGGTCGAAGTGCTGAAACACGAGCGTGGCCTCGTCCCTCTCGATCATCAGCCCGTAGTCGTTCAGGCCCTTCAGGAACTCCTGGAGGTCCAGGGAGCGGCTGTTGTTGTCGTCCATGATTCTGAAGATTCTGGCAAAATCAAAGAGAAAACACACCTCAGTACAGATGTTACACACCTGGTCAGAGTCCAGCAATCAGCCTCATACAAAGCAGCAAACCTGCCCTTTAAATCCAGCTGAAGTATTAAAGTATCCATAGAGACAGTAAAGAAGTACCAGCTGTACTTTCAGTACTTTGTTGTGATAATCACTGATCAGCTGACTTGATCAGGAAGGTTATTAATAGTGAACATCCACCTTCGGATGTTCTTTGGTCATCGGAGGAAGAAGTACTACAGAGAGTAAATCTTTTCTGTGTGAAGTACTTGTGCTGCTTTTGGGGTGAATGTGTGGAAGAAGCTTGTTTAGCTGAGCTGGTTCTGACTGCATCAGTCTGCTGCAGACCTTGGACCTGTTGCTTCTAACATCTGTGGAGGAGAAACACGGAGCAGCTGCTCACGAAGGAACTCTGGTACAGTCCTGAAGTAGTGAGTACTACAAGAGCTGCACACAGCAGATACACACCACAGCTGAAAACCACAAGAGCAGCAACAACACGGCAGAGATAAACATCCTGCCACGGCGTCGACTCAGCCAAGCTTCGACAGGAAAACCGCAAGTACTCCGACACGTAGTCCTGGTTCTGCAGTAACCCCCCTCCCCAGACCCCCAAGCCTGCAGCTGCACGCAGGACAAATCACGACGCAGCAGCTTGAAACCTGCCAGCAGCTGTCCTTCACACACATAAATAAACAAGTAAATAAACTCATCCTGCTGGAGGACTTGGTGAAGAGTACCGCAGTACTTTTACAGACGATAAACTTCTGATTAAAACATCGGAAAGTCCTGGTTGTTTTCCCACAGGTAAACAACCAGCTGAGTCATGTTTATTCTCACATATCTGCATCCATGTAAACGTCTTTATCCACAAAGACAAAAATGACTGATAGCTTCCCTTCAACCCTACAGAAGACGTCTTCTTCTTCTTCTTCTTCTTCTTCTTCCTCTTCTTCTTCTTCTTCTTCTTCTACTTCTTCTTCTTCTTCTTCTTCTTCTTCCTCTTCTTCTGCTTCTTCTTCTTCTTCTTCTTCTTCCTCTTCTTCTTCTTCTTCTTCTTCTTCTTCTTCTTCTTCTTCTTCTTCTTCTTCTTCTTCTTCTTTTCCTTCTTCTTCTTCTTCTTCTTCTTCTTCTTCTTCTTCTTCTTTTTCTTCTTCTTCTCATTATTATTATTTAAAGTGTTCTCTCATTGCATCAGGTTTGTATAGTTTTTGTTTACAAAGACAACCAAATTAACATGTTGTTAGCTTAAAAAATGACTCCTTCAGTACCTCGTCCTCTAACCCGGTCATTCCAAACCCTGGTCCTCAAGGCAAATTCTCCTTCAGTTCTTAGATGTCTCCTTGCTGCAACACACCAAATCCACATTAACCAGGCTTGAAGACCAGGCTTGTGAATCACTGCTCTAACCGTAAGATCATTGTAGTTGTAACAATAAATTACAGCTGGATCACTAAATAGTTCACATTAATTAAACCTGCTTGGTTTTGTTTCTACTGGTTTACCATATTCTTCCTCTTCAACTATTCACACAAACACTCATGCATCACTTCTCAACTTCTCATTATCTGCACTATTTGCTTTTTTTGTTTTTTTTTGTCATCTCCAACTACACGTCAGGGGTATTGTACGTGCACTGCCCAGCGACACTTGAACAGATGGAAGCGCTGTAGATCAAAACTCTGATGTTTTTACATTGAAAGATAGTCACTCTGCACACAGAGCAACAGCATCACCAAACAATTAATCAGTTTTTCTGTGAAAATCTTTTGATAGATGTTGGGTTTTAGACAATGACATCAGTGGATATCTAACTAGTCTTGCTGTATCTGTTTAGGAAAAGTTTACTCTTTGTCTTGCTGTAGTGTAACAATACCTGGTTAATATTATTATTATGTGCTCATAGCTAAGCTAAAGGATTAGGTGAGCTGATGAGATGAGATAAATTTCTTATTGTTTGTCCTCTTTATAAAAATAAAAAAATGCTTCTATTGCATTAGAACCTTAAGGAATGGTAATAACTCCTTTAAGCAGCTGCTATTAAGGAGACTGTCTGGACTTATGGATAAAGAATTAAATTGAATTGTAAAACCCATGAAAATATACATATATAAATGTTTTATGGTATTAAGATATTGTAATAAGTAATCTTAGTGCAAGCACGATAATGCCCTTTGGGGTGTCCTTGTTATTGGAATCATGGTCATGTCCTCTGCTGCAGATGTTTCTGGGCTTTCAATTTAGCACTACTTTTTACTTGTGTCACGACATGGAAAATTATGTTTTACTGTAATTTTTTTGTTCATTTTACATTGGTTGTATTTTGGAGTTGTTGGTAGACACATTTTGTAGCTCTTTCAGCTCATGGAGGGAAACATATGTGATAATTTGTGTGGAGTCTTGAGCACTCCATCTCAGTCCATGTGTTCATAGACAGATTGCAAATACTCAATCCATAAAGGGATTTGTAAATTCCTAACCTAATCTGTAACTACAATGACAGATTTGCACATATACAAATATGAATTCACTTGCAGAGATTTGGAGTTTTTTTTTTTCTTTACACAATTTCAAACCTGATCACACACACAAATTCTGTATATACATTTATAAATTCCTTTACTCTATGACAAATATCTGCACAATTTTTAGGGATTCCTTTCCAATTTTTCCAAATCTGATTATGCATGCAAAGATTGAGATACAAATACACAACTCTCCACACACATTTGCAAACAGTTCAGCTACAATTAGACCTAAAGATATGAAACAGACACTCCACCCACTGGTTTTTGCAAGGGGTATAATCAGTGTTAATTCAAGAAAATTTAAGGCAGCTTTTTGTCCATTAGTGAACTGTAACAGTTGATCATTTTATGTCCTTTTCTTCACACATGTCTCAAGAATAGAAACCTTACACATCAAATTCTGATTCTATTTGATTTTAAATCACATTTGAAGAAGGTAAAAACCGATCTGATTTACTGTTGAAGCAGCTCTATTGGGCAACATTGTTGAACTTTGTGGAGCAACTTTGGTGCTACAAAGATAACCACGAAAATTTTTTAGGAAATCGGTTCACTGAACATACACAGTATTTATCTCAACATTTCCCTAGAGGGATCGAAGCATAATGTAAATTCCAACCTAGATGTGGGACAGTGTCAAGTTTTAATGCCAGTGAACCTTTTAGAACGTCCATTAATTGATTAACATTAATGTCTGTGTTGTATCAGATTTTATCAAGCTACTGATGAACTCACAAATCACAAAATTATCTGCCAGTCAGATCTCTGCAAGCTGAAAGGTAGCTGTTTTAATGTTTGTAGTTTGCAAATGCAGTTGTGGGTTTGAGTTCATGAACTTAAATGGTGACCCAGACTCTAGGAAAAAATGTTCTTTCATTCACTCCTGATAACACACCATGATATATTTATCCTCTTTCAGTTATATGTTCTTTCATCTCCTTGTTACTCTTATGAAACCAGGTAAAAGGCATACTGAGATTAAAAAGACTCTTGTCCAAGAACACTTGTAAACTGAGGAGAATAGCACAGGAACCCAGCTGAAGTAAACAGATGTGCTTGTGGATGTATAGACATGTGCTTTGTTGTGTTTGGTTTTATTCAAAGACTTAAGTTACTGCTTGCTCTATTGTTCTGTTCGTCTTTAGTTCTGGCTTTTATTTGTTCTTTCACACATCTAAGATCTGGTCTCCAACTGTGGCAAAGCTTGATTTGGCTCCAAAAGGCTCTAACTGATCAGAGCTTATGCTGGCTGTGCCAGCAAAGCCCACACATTAGTTTTTTTTTTTTTTTTTTGAGTGCTGGTGCCCACCTATAAGCAATTTAGTGTGACCAAGCTGTGTGATCATGCCAGAGCCTGCCCTGAATATTAATGTGCAGGCTGAAATCATAAAGCCCCAGCATACTGGACTGAACTGCTGTAAAGCTGCAACAAGGCAAGCAGCTGCTCTGACATAAAATCTTGCCGTATTAAACTTAAATTCCCATAAAATGAAACATTTTATTGTCTTATACTTTGTTCCTATCATCTATGACGATGTTCTTTTGTATTCTGCTTTGCTCTAATACACGTAGAACATATCAAAATCCTCTTGAGCTTACTTTTCTACTTTTTTTTTTTTTTTTTTTAGGTCAGACCTCCATATCAAATCAAAGCTTGTGTTCATGATACATTCTGGGATCATTTCAAAGGCTTTTAACCTGCCATTTTTAGCCTTGAATTTTCTGTCATTTAGTACATTTAACCATAAACGGTGGACCCCAGATAGCTTCTTTTATCTTTTAGTTTTAAACTTGTGCCGCATATCATACCAACATTTGTAGTGTTTATTTCAGGTTAGACTTAGACTTTATTGTCAATATACAACTGCGCAACACAAGTGCAACGAAATTACCAGTACAACCCGTCCAAGAGTAGACATCACCAATAGCAACAGAGAGCATCCATCTACATAACATTCCAGGAGAACTTGATAACCACCCATCCAAGGCCAGTACAGGGAGCCAGATCAAGATAACAGCATTTGTTTTGATTGAGGCTAGAGCTTGTGTTGTCTGCCTCAAGTCTCTCAGTGGTCTCACTGGTGACTCCAATCACCCGAATCTGGGTCAGTTTCCACCCAGCCGAGCCGACAACCTCTTCAAGTTGATGTCCACCCCGCGTACTAGCTCCGGAACCGCAGCCAGCTTGCCATTCTGGGCTAGAATAGCATCCAGTTTACGATTAAGCGTCATAGTCTGATTGTTCACACTTGAAACACACCGGCACAGAAATCCGGCAGCTTGCCAGTGGCCACCGACGGTGTCCGAATTTTGCGATACACCAGGAAATCGCTCGCTCTAAACAGCAGAAACCCAGTTATCATTAATCCAAATGTACAGATGTTCTCTGCATCCTCAAAAGAAAGAATCGACAGACACATGACCTTCCAGACCCCCCAAGAGTCCATCACGTATCCAGCCTCGAACGTTCCGCCAGGACAAGCGGGCTCCCCTACGCCCGTTTTGCGGTTTGAATAAATTTGATCAATTGCATTGAGAGACCAGCTGTTCAAATCCATGGTTCAGATATATGATGGTAAAGCAGAATCACTGATTACACACACCAGCAACCTGCAACCTGCTGTTTTTTTTCTATTGGAAATAGTTTTTATGACCTGGCTTTTATACTAATTTAAAGTGAATTTAACTAAACCTAACTGAATTGAACTTGAGCATCAGTCTGTTTGCTTTCTTTTTAAAATCCTCAAAGCTGATTTTTGTTAGGAATTAACACTATATAAATAAAAATAAACAAAATGTAAAGGAATTCAAAGGAAAATGACAAGAATGAATTGAACTGAACTAAAATTAAACTAAAATAAAAGTATCTGAATTTAACTTAACTGAACAAAACTGTTTGCATCTGCACAAAACTGAATTGAATTTAATTAAAGTGAATTCAAGTGAATGTTACTGGAATTAAATTAGCCTGAAATGAACTGAAATTCAAGTCAGTTGAACAGAATTCAAATAACACGATCTAAACGGAACTCAGCTGAATGAATTTAAGGAACTTATTTGAATGTAATCAGATCTAATTAGGCTTAATGGAGCTGAACGGATCATTTTCTCCACAGCTACAGCTAGCTACAGCTAAGTGAGCTGGGATAAATTGAATTGAACTGAAATCAAATGAATGAAATTAAATGAACTAATTTCAAATTAATTTAATTCAAATGAACTAAACTGAACTAAACTTCACTGTAGTGAAACAAATAAAAAAAAAAAAAAAAACTAACCTGATCTAAACTGTATTAAAGGGACTTAGGGCGACTTTACAAAATCAGACTCGCGACTGCCGCCACAGGCGCTGTGTGCAACTGCAGC
>JBAFTC010000021.1:539057-549190 GCA_037177435.1 Melanotaenia nigrans
GTACTAGGAATGAGTAAAATAGTACTAGGAATGAGAAAAGTAGTACTAGGAATGAGAAAAGTAGTACTAGGAATGAGTAAAGTAGTACTAGGAATGAGTAAAATAGTACTAGGAATGAGTAAAGTAGTACTAGGAATGAGAAAAGTAGTGCTAGGAATGAGTAAAGTAGTACTAGGAATGAGTAAAATAGTACTAGGAATGAGAAAAGTAGTACTAGGAATGAGAAAAGTAGTACTAGGAATGAGAAAAGTAGTACTAGGAATGAGAAAAGTAGTGCTAGGAATGAGTAAAGTGGTACTAGGGATGAGAAAAGTAGTACTAGGAATGAGTAAAGTAGTACTAGGAATGAGTAAAGTAGTGCTAGGAATGAGTAAAGTCGTACTAGGGATGAGAAAAGTAGTACTAGGAATGAGTAAAGTAGTACTAGGAATGAGTAAAGTAGTACTAGGAATGAGAAAAGTAGTACTAGGAACGATTCTGTCGGTCAGACTAACGCAGCATCTTCTTTCTCGTCCTACAGAAGCTTCCACTTGTGTTTTAAACAGTTTTCTTCTTCTCTCCTCAGAGTGCTCCACTCCGAGCCCATTGGACGACAGCCTGCGTGACATCACAGACGTGGCTCCGTGCCGGAAACGCCGCCTCCGCCTGCTCGGGTCCCCGGACGCCGCCGTAAAGAGGCCGAACCCAGAGACGTCGCAGAAGAAAAGGTGTGTTTCTGTTTACGCTGCGGACGGCCGGGTTAACAGCTCAATCAGCACAAACCTTCTTTACACACTTTATAGCTCAAACTTTTCCCTTCGTTATTCCGGAGGAAAACTGCACGGACCTGGACCAGAACCAGACTTGATATCCTGTCTGGTCTTCATCTCCTTCTGTAAAAGTATTAATTAACGTATAAATGTCCAGTTATTCTCTGCAGATCTTTCATGTAAGACATGGTGTTCCTGCTTCTAAAGGTGAACTTTCCTCTGAAACTTCAGGGTTCAGGAATTATATGACCTTATATGACGAGGGTTTAGTGGGGATGCATCGTTCCAGCTGAGAAGCTTCAGGCTGCAGCCACATTAACGGAGGTCTTCCTGGAAGGAATCTGGGGTTCAGAGGTGGTAAACGCAGCATGGGCCTGCAGGTTTATGAGTTGCTGGAGGCCTTCAGCTGCTGCAGTTTCATCTCTGAGCTCACGCTGCTGTGGCTTCCTTCTCTGGCTTTATGTGGAGACACAGCTCCACTAATGAGACGTCAGCGTTCGTCCATCATGGCTGACATCGTACGGAGATATGTTAGAAAAATATCGTGATATTCCCAGACACATCTGGCCGAGTAAACGTGGACATTTCTGTGCTTCTTTCTGACACATGATTGGAGCGGATGTAGTCTAGAGGAACCAGAGACTTTGGGGTTAGATGAGTGGAAACCAGGGTTACGGTCATGATGTCGTTGTGGATGTTATGCAGCACCTGTTTCATACAGAGCCGGTCACAGAAATGAAGGGACTGATAATAAAGATATTTATTAGGTGGAGCCCATCTGGAGCTGCAGCTGCTCCATCATGTGGACATTCCTAAGACCGGCGACCCACGGATGAATCTCAGGGTCCATCCAGCTGATGGTGGTGGGTTTGGGATCTGGAGGACATGCCATATGTGTCCTGCAGATCAGTAGAAGCATGTCCTACCTGTCCCAGAAGATGTGGTGGCAAGCCAGCGTTCTTTCTCTGCTGGTTCCTACGTCTTCACGCGCCTCGGACACATCCAGTCGTATTTACTGCAGATACTGTAGCACATTTGTTCTTCCTCCGGTCTTCCCTCTCATAGCTGCTCTTCTTTTGGCCCACAGTGAGTTACTTCTACTGGTTCAACATTTCTTCCTCCTCCTCAATCGCTCCTTTTTTTTTTTTTTTTTACCTCCATCATTGTCATAACTTCTAACCTGGAGCGTTTAGACACCAGGAGGCTGAACAGAGTCATTCTGCTGGGCTCTGAAACTAGACCAGCAGGGTTTCTGGAAGAGGCCTGGACACCAGCTGCAGAGCCAGAGTCAGCCACCGGCCTCAAAGAACCTCTTATGCAACTTTCTTCTGTTTCTATGGTGTCTGTGTCCACCCTTCACGATGCCTCTCTGTGCCCAAATCTCCCTTTTACCAGCTTCTTTTAGGACGTGTCCATTTGGAAAATCTTCCAGACGTGTCTCAATCTGACATTGTCCCTTCTGTGATGCTCCGGCCTGGTCCAACAGAGGCTGAATACAGCGAGTGGGGAGCCAGCGACTGTAAACCTTTCCTCTGCAGATGGCCATGAGCGCTGCCATCCACCCCCAGCTGCTGGGCGTATGACCAGCAATGAGCCGATGGGCAGCTGCTGGACCAGGCGGCTCTTCATCACTTCTCTCCTCCATGCATGCAGGAGGAAGTTCAGACCCTGAGAGAGTCTGCACCACCCCAGCGATGACTAACGAGCAGCGTTGCTCAACAGTTTGGAAATGTTGACTTTATGAGAGATGGGAAGTTTATCTGGAAGTGAAACTCAGACTGTTATTGTACTTCAAACCTGACATGAGCAGCCCTGTTAGAGACGATCTGCTTGTGTTAGGAATAAATGGAGTTATGCTGCATTCAGGTTCCAGCTTTGAGTTGATAAACCTGGAAGATGCTCAAACCACAGCGAGAGGTTTGTATTCAGGGCTGCACGATATCAGGAAAACATGCCATATGTGATAACGCTGTTGAAAGTTGCCATGATGATATGATCTGCCATAAATAAAATAAAGCTGCTGCTTTGATATTTTCTCATGTAGCTAAATACGGTAGTAGCATATTTTAGCTAACGCTAGATTTTAGTATCTCTTCTTCTTAATGAAAATCATTTGGTCAGCAAAACAAACTGATGATGTGCTATAGTGTCCTTTGGCCTAAAGACTAGAGATTAAATAAAAAATTATTAGCCTTTGCAATAGTTTGATATTTCTTTATCAACATTTCATAAATTAAAAATGAGATGTTTGTGATTTGAAGTAGTTTCTGTCAGATGAAGTATTAGACATGAATGGCTAATATAAACAACATGGAGCTGTTAGCATCTACGTGGAGCTGTTAGCATCTACGTGGAGCTGTTAGCATCTACATGGAGCCGTTAACATCTTTAGCTTTATGGGTCCTTTTGATAATCTCATTATTTATTCATTTGAATATTTTGTTTTATTTTATTTATTTGGAATTATGGAATTCATGTAATCTTGCTGGACCTGACTGGAGGGACAGAGAGAGAGAGAGAGAATGAAAAAGGACAGTAATGGAGAGAAGTAAAAAGGAAAGTAAAGAACAGAAAGAGGAGACAAAGATCCAGCAGATAGAAGCAGCAACTTCAACCCAACCTAACAGCCGACAAGCAGCTGCTACACCTGTACAGAAACACAGCAGAGAATTTCCTACAGCTGTTACAGGTAAACTAGCATTAGGTAAATCAGCAGCATCCTGGAACACCAACCCAAACCCCCCCACCACGAAGAGCACCTCGGATCCACCCAGAGGGTTGCAATACATAATACTGTGTGTATCATGTGTGCAGAGTTAATTACCATGTTAATGTCACCCAAGTCACCTAGTAGACATAGTGCGGGGATTGTAGGAATATTACATTTAAACCATGTTGACATGTCCACACATACCTGAAGCCAGAGCCTGCGGACAGGTGTGCAGGACCACAAGGCATGGAGAGAGTTGTCAGGTGTGTTTTCATTGCAGTGTGTGCAGATTGTGGCAGACCCATCCTGAACATCATTTGACCTGTATACTGAGTTTTATGAAGAATTTTGAATTGTATTAGTTGCATATTTGAATTGTCAGTCATTTTAAACATATTTACAAATGTATTTATTTTTTATAAATAACCCCTATAACACAAAGTATAGTAGTAAATCCAAAATGCTTCTCTTTGAAGCATGAGAGAATCTCTGAACACAGAAACCGTGACACCAGAGGTCCGGTGGCGGTGCAGTTACACAAGCCTCTCAGACATGTAGGTGTTGAACTTGTGTAGCAGCCACTACATGGTGGCGACATTAACTGTCTCACACTGAAAGAGAAGTATTTCTGATATACACCCTGGACACTTTGAATCCCAAAGGGCTCAATTTTTTACTTGAGGCCTGTGTTTTTTTTCCCGTGATGTTCTTGTGTTGTGTTTTGGTGACTTCTTCTACTCCATTACTTTGTTTAGGATCGAGCCATCACTGTCTACATAATCCATCAGGAGGTAGTCTGACGTCGACATCTGTATTCCTTTGCAGCTATTCGTAATTTGTAAATATATGTTTAAGAATATGTTTAAAAGAAAGGAAACGGAAAGGAAAAGGGAAAAAAATTCACACCTTTGGAGGTGATGCATTTATGAAGATGTGTCTCCAGTTTATTTTATGTCTGAAGAAGGGCAGGATCTCGAAGCGTCACTTTATTAAATGTTTGAGGAGCAGCTTCTGGTGTGCGGACTTTATTTATTTGTCTCATTTTAATGCTTAACAACCTCTGATTTATTCAGATTTATCATCATCTTCATCAGATTTCGTAGACCATCTCTGGTCAGATGGATGTGGTTGATCCGTGGCAGCTTTAATGATGGTTTTCATCTGTTCCAGATCCGGACCTCCTGTTCGGGTTTCACTCCTCCTCAGTTTCGTTTCTTAGATCCTCAGATTCTCAGTCGGACTGATTCTAGTTCCTGTTAACAAGTGTTTGTGTACTGGGAGCAGCATTTCCCATGTTAACAATCCAACATGGCTGCCAGCCATCACACATAATTACTACAAGATGCTGCTGCAGCCTCACTGTGGGCCGCTTCAGTTTGAAACAGCTTTACTCACCAGGATGGTTTTATTATCCTGTCTCATGATCGATGAATCATCTGGAAACCAGATCAAAGCAACTGCAGAGGTTACCTGGATTTCTGGAATCTTCAGTTTCATCTTCCATGGAGGGTGAAAATAAGCAAAGACACAACCACAGACAACACGAAGGAACGAAAAACACGAAGGGACGAAAACACGAAGGGACGAAAACACGAAGGAACGAAAACACGAAGGAACGAAAAACACTAAGGAACGAAAACACGAAGGGACGAAAAACACGAAGGGACGAAAAACACTAAGGAACGAAAACACGAAGAAACGAAAACACGAAGAAACGAAAACACGAAGGAATGAAAAACACGAAGGAACGAAAACACGAAGGAACGAAAAACACGAAGGAACGAAAACACGAAGGGACGAAAAACACGAAGGAACGAAAACACGAAGGACAAAAACACGAAGGGACGATTAATATTTATACAATTTATAAATTTATATTAATAATTTATAAATGTTCATTCAAACAAAAACAAATCCAGTAATCCATATAACAAACAAAAATCCCACAAAGAAACATAACAACCCATAATAATCAGAAAACCAGCAAAGACAGTCTGACGGAAAACAGGAGTTTAGTAACAAGGTGCTTCCCAGAGAACTAGTCCAACAAAGACCTGAACCAGGACCTGAGAGGTGCTTCTGGACCTTCAGCTGGTCCATCTACTGTTGGAGAAGCCTCATCAGAAATTGTCTCCATGGAAACGTGGCTGTCAGGAAGCTGTTCTTAAGAGAGAAAATGCTGAGTCAGCATGAGAAATCCCTCATCTCCAGCCTCTGTGATTACTGACCAGCAGCACTAACACCGGTAGTAACGAAGTGCTTGAAAAACTGGTCCGGAGCCATATCATAGCACTCCTACCCCCAAGTCTTGATTTTCACCAGTTTGCTTACAGAGGGAACAGATCTACTGAAGACCTCCATGCCGCGCTGTCCCATCTGGAGCAGGGGGCGGAGCCATGTCTAGATGCTTTTTGTGGATCATAGCTTGGCTTTCAGCACTATTCTTCCCTACAAAGTGGTGGAGAAACTTGAGGACTTGTGGATTTCACTCAGATCACAGTCAGAGTGGGCCAACATGCATCCACAGGCCTCAGCACCGGCTCCCCACAGGGCTGTGTGCTGAGCCCCCACTCTTTATACTCATGGCTGCACCCCTCCCACCATAACAACATTGTGAAGCACGAGGATGACACCAGTGGTGGGACTCTACTCTGGGGAGAATGAGTCAGCCTATAGAGACCAGGTGGAGCGGCTGGAGATGATCATCTACTACAGGTGGATGAAAACGGACATATTTCCACTCTCTCCACCTGTAGAGAGGGTAGCTGACTTGAGGTTTCTGGGAGTCCAGATAGAAGAGGCTCTGAACTGGAGCATGGACACCTCTGGACTGCTGAAAAAGGCCCAGCAGAGACACTGTTTCCTCAGGGTGCAAAGGAGGAATAGCATCACTCCTGCTGTCTCAGCAGTGCTGTACGGAGAGTGTCCTGACCTACTGCCTCAAAGTCGGGCTCACCAGCTGCACAGGGGCAGCTCCAGAGGGTCATTAACTCGGCCCAGAAGACCGGCGGCAGCCCCCTCTCAATGCTGAAAAAACTGTACAGGTCCCAGTGTATCACAAGAGTCCAAAGCCTCCTCCAGGACTTCCAGCTAGCTCACCCTGCTTGAACTGTTACCATAGTAACGGTAGTGATCTGTAGGACGGTGAGACAGGTCAGTCAGAGAAAGGACAAACAGTTTTCATCTATCCATCCACCCATCCATCCCTTTACCCATCCATCCATCCCTCCATCCACCCATCCATCCCTTTACCTATCCATCCATCCATCAACCCATCCATCCCTTTACCCATCCATCCCTCCATCCACCCATCCATCCCTCCACCCGTCCATTCACCCACCCATCATGGAGAGACAGGTCCTCCCCAGACCCAGGGTCTCTACCGGTTTGAAGCCGTGTGGGACCATCTGGATAGAGAATGGAACAAAGGATGGAGCTGCAGCTCTGTGTGGGGCCTCCATCCGAGCTCTGCCTCACTTCTGGGGCTGGAACCCTCCCTCATCACGAGTCTCTGTTGGTCTAACCCCCCCAGCTCCAACATGTCTCCTGTTTCCTTCTAACTGGTTCCAGTTGGTGATGATTGAACAAGGCTTGAGGCCTCCTTCTCTTCATGTCCTGATCACAGCTTCATTTTTGTTAAAGGAGAAAGTCTGTGTCCTGGTTTCTGGTTGTGGTTTAAGATCTGTCATCCAGCAGTGTGTGTGGTGGGGGGGGGCATTCTGTCCTGAGGTCCAGGGCCATGGAGGTTAGGTCAGTAGGTCTGGATCTTTTCCAGCTGACAGACATGAAAACAGAGGGACTTCTCTGATGCAAAGGGTCAGAGAGTTCTGATTAAAGAACCAAATCCAGGAACAGAACCAGAACCAGGATTAGGACCAGGACTAGATGTGTCCTCACATTCACAACCGTCTCTGCTGCTTTCAGAATGTTGGAAGAATCATTTACCAGAACTCTGCAAAAACATAATGAGAAAGTAGAAACAACTCCAGACATGTAGAAAGGAGAAGAAAATGAGAACGAATGCAGACACAAAACGTCAAGAGACCATAGAACAAGAACCACCAAAGACCAGGAAAAACAACCAAGAACAACAAAAAGAGACCAAAACTGCTGCATGAAGTAAATGAGAAACAACAAAAATGTACAGAAAAGTCAAACAATACTAAAACCCCACAAAGAAAAAAAGAACAAGAACAATAAAAAGAATTCAGACGAAGGAAGGAAAGTTTAAAAACCCAGGAAACAGACGAGCCGCAGAACAAACAAAAAGCTGAAAATACGAAACTTAAAAAATATTTTTGACCTTTTAAGATTTTTTGAGACAGAATCTCGAAGTTTAAGCACAGAAGAAGAAACATGAACCTCCACGTGTTTCTGGTTCTGATCGCATGATCCACTTCCGGTCTGATCCGGAAACTCCTGGAAACTGACCTCATAATCCCACTGACCCAGTTTGTGTCTATGTTTCAGGTCCGACTCTAATCCAGGATCCAGTAAGAAGCCGACCCCCCAGAGCTCTGCAGATGTTGCAGTAGAGGACCTGTTCGAGGACTTTTGATGTCCAGATGCGGTCTACATCCTGACAGGGGTCTATGTACTGACTGGACCTACGTCCCGACAAAGACCTACGTCCCGACATAGATCTACGCCCCGACAAAGATCGACGTCCTGATGAGGATCTATGTACTGTCGGGGTCTACATCTGGATGGGGTCTATGTCTTTGGTGATTTTTATGATTTTAAAAATTAATGTGGAGTAAAATGTTTTCTTTAAAGTAAAAGAATGTGAAGCTGAAAACTTTTTCTTATTCAGTTTTTTTCATGAACGTCTGAATCAATAAAGTTTATGGCTCATTTCGTTTCCTTCAGACCTGAACTGCGGCTGTAGAGGAGGAAACATCTCAGTTTGCTTCTGTGTTTTTATGCCATTTTTCAGGTTGCAGTACTTGAGTTTTTATTCTTAACGTTTTTTTATAAAGGATGAAATCCGTTGCTCCTGAACATCCCAGATTCTGCTGAGTCATCCAGCAGACGCTGATCAGAACGTCGTCCAATCAGACTCATCATCAAATCCAAAGTTCTGGGGGACTCTGGGCAACTGTCCTGGCCAATCCATGGGCCGAATTTTCTTCTTCCTTCTTCTTTGTCAGCATTCATTTTGGAGAATGTCGCCCCCCAGTGATCTGCTGTTGTAACTGCATGACATTGGCCAAGTAGCTTGGCCCGTTTCAGTTCTGTATGAACACAAACCAAAGGAAGGTGGACGTTTATCAGCAGTCCCACCCAGTGGAACCGAGTCCCCAGAGTCTCCTGGTAGGAATGTGTCTTCAGTGTTCCTGATAAAACTCCAGATCAGAACCGTCCTGTTTCCACAGGCCCAAACGCTCCTGAACTTACCACAGATTATCACACTTGCTCCAGAGTCGACTTCTCTGGACTCGGAGGCATCTGGAATGGACCATCACACCCTGGATATGGGTACCAGACTGGTTCGGGATCAGCTTTGAACCAGTTCTGGTACGCAGTCCTGACCTAAACCAACCAGGAGCTGAGCTGTGGTTTTCATGAAAAATGAGACGAATTAGATTTTTTTTTATGAGAACAACGCCTCTTTTAGTCTTTTGAAAATGCATTTAAATGAAAACGTGAATTAAATTATGGGATACTACTTCTTCTGACTCAGCCTTCCTCCCACTCTGGCTTTCCTCGTTGAACTTCCTCCCACCCTTTCTCTCCTTTCTCTCCCTCCTCCGGGCTCCTCCTCTTCCTTGCATCTGGTTAATAGCGGGTGGAAAGTGGATTTGAACTTGCAGGCTGTGCTGAGAGGTGGAGGAGAACATCTGCTAGTGAAGATCCCTGATCTCTGTTTGGGAAACGTTTTCCTCTGGAAAGCTTGCAGCCAGAAATCCAACACAGGACAACTGGATTTTTTCTGTCTAAACATCTGGAAGGTAAGAAATCTGATCTGGATCTGAGTTAGAGTCCAAGAGGTGTCGGGAAAGATGATGTTCAGGTTCATCTGAGAGGTTTTTACACCAGTTTGTCATTTTAAGCCAGTTTTAGACCAGTTTATATCAGTTTTATACCAGTTTTTTAAAAGTTTTATGCCAGTTTTTATCAGTTTTATACCAGGTCGTCATTTTAAGCCAGTTTTATATCAGTTTTATACCAGTTTTTATCAGTTTTATACCAGTTTTTATTAGTTTTATGCCAGTTTTCTACCAGTTCATATTAGTTTTTTTCCTGTTTATATCAGTTTTTTACCAGTTTATATCAGTTTTATACCAGTTCATACCAGTTCTATACCAGTTTGTCAGTTTTCTACCAGTTTTATACCAGGTTGTCAGTTTTCTACCAGTTTATATCAGTTTTATACAAGTTTATATCAGTTTTTACCAGTTTATATCACTTTTATACAAGTTCATATCAGTTTTATACCAGTTTATATCAATTTTATACCAGTTTATATCATTTGAATACCAGTTTATGCCAGTTTTATACCAGTTTGTAATTTTTTGCCAGTTTATGCCAGTTTCTACCACTTTTCTACCAGTTCATATCAGTTTTATACCAGTTTATATCAGTTTTATACCAGTTTACACTGTGTGCAGAATTATTAGGCAAATGAGTATTTTGACCACATCATCCTCTTTATGCATGTTGTTCTACTCCAA
>JBAFTC010000021.1:549813-568702 GCA_037177435.1 Melanotaenia nigrans
AACCTTCTTTCGATCTAAGTTAAAAGTTTTTTTTTGGTGTCAAAGAACTTTGGTTGACTCTTTGGAAGGTGGAAGAAAGAGGTTGAAAAAAAAAAAAAAAAAAAAAAAAGGAGTATCTCATTTTCTCTTCATTCTTATATGTTTCTGCTAAACCAGAGTGGTTCCAGGATCTTTTTCTCTACATTTTCATGCTGCAGCTATCAAACCAGCTAGCAGCCTTGCTAGCCTCCTTATTAAATGTTGGCTAACTGGATCATGTAGCGCTAGCTTAGTCAGCGCTAAGTAGCATGGATACTGAGCTTCTCTTTAAGCATCTTTATGGTTAATTTTCTGCTCTAATGATAAATACACTCACTGAAAACTAATTATGACCTGGTTTCCCCACAAGAGCTTAATGCTAATCTAGTGCTAGCATAAAACAAGATTAGCAGTGCTACGTAGCTTCATGCTAACATCAGGTTAACAGCCTTACATACCATTAGTAGTTGTACAGGAACAAAACCTCTTCTGGAAATGTGCACCCACATGGCAATATTTTTACAGATTGAATAATTAGCAAACTACTTAAATATGTACATGAAACTGGTGTAGTGATACTGGTGGTACTGGTGACACATGGAGGTCTTAAAAGATGCACTGTCCTCCTCCAACCTGTCAATCACCTGAGATGTCTAATCAGATTTCAGTACCACCCTGACCTCCCTGTAAACGCCACCTTCTTTCCACCAAAGTTAACCACTGTTAGCCAAATAAAAACTTCAGTCAGCAAGTGGTGGCAGTAAATGGAGGCTTTTCGTACAAGATGGCACTTCCTTCCCTGTATGCAACATGTGTGACGTAACTTCACATGCGCCGTAATGACTGGCATCAGTGAATCAGACTGGATGGATTAACTGGATGAACTGGGATGAGTTAAAACGCTTCGAGATGAGCTGGTATTACAATATAAAGATATTTGTACTGATGTGATGGTTTTTATTTTGGATTTACTTCATGTTTCATGCCCTCCTTCCTCGACTCATCTTCATATCTGGCTTCTTGTTCTTTACAGATCGAGAGGAGATGACTGGACTCATCCTCACACACCTGTTCTGCCTCATGTGTCTCTGTTTGGCTCGTCCTCCACCAGGTGAGTCCCGGAGGAGGTCATGTGACCTCGGCCTCTGATGTAAACCTGATTCCACATGGATCAGATCAGCTCGTGGGGCAGGGGGCGGTATTGAGCAGGATAGCTCAACGACCAGCGAAAGGGACAAAAAGCCATGATGTGTTTAATGTCCTTTCAGACGACCTCGGTCTACTACCTCCAAACATCATGAGCTCCTCCATCGTCTCTGTGGTTGTTAAGGAACTCAGAGGTGAGCGCCGCCCCCTGGTGGACGCTTTGCCCAACAACCAGGACAATATCAGAAGCACATGTTGTTTTTTTTAAGAAGCTAGCATCTGATGCTTTAGGGAAATTTGTTCTGTGGATCCATTTTTAATCTGGTTCATTGGTTGAACCTCCTTCATACTCTTATAATCCCAGAAAATGTATCTTCATTGTTTTTCCTCTGACATCAGTCTTCAGAAGTGGGTCAGGAGTAGATCTCTCTTACATAATTTATAATGATAGTTTTCAGTCAGCCCCTGGTGGCTGTCAGAGGTACTGCATAAATAGTTAATCTTTAAGCTGCAGGAATGTTTGCGACTAACTGGATGTTTGCTCTCTCCATCCTGCAGGAAACTCCACCTAGTCTTAGTTTTTCCTTCTAGTTCAGCTTCAAACTCTAGACTTGAACCGGTTTAAAAGTCTGGATCTGTTTCCTGGACTTTCCCAGGTTTTACATGCTTAGATCCTGATTCCAACTCATCCAGCTTTTGTTTTCCAGCCTCTCCAGTGACCATGAGGACGGTGAAGAACCCGCCTGCCGACGGGAGCTTGGCGGGTAAAGTTGTGCTTCCCTGTCACTTCTCCAGCACCATGCCAGCTTCCCCCAGCAGCTCCACCTCCACCCCCAGCCCCAGTCCTGACAGACAGATCCGGATCAAGTGGGTGAAGCAGGATGGGCCTCAGGAGATGGTGGTGCTGGTGGCCCAGGGAAGGGTGGTGAAGGTGGGGCAGAGATTCAAGGGACGGGTGTCGGTGCCCAGCCAGCCCCTGTCCGACGGAGACGCCTCCCTGAGGATGGTGAAGCTGAGGGCCAGCGACGCCGGGACGTACCACTGTGAGGTGATGGACGGGATGGAGGACACCCAGGACAGCGTCACCCTCAGAGTCTCCGGTGAGAAAACTCAGGTTAACAGCTTGAACCTGGAGTCCCTGAACGCATCAGCATCCAGGTCTGCTGGCAGAGACCAGAATTAACCCCTTATTTTATTTTCACTGTTTTTGTTCTGTTTTTATCTCACTGTAAATAAATTCAGGCTTTAGAGGTAAAAACTGGACCAGAATCTGGTCTAGTTCTCATTTACCGACTCCTCCATCTTGAGATGCACCAGGAAGGAAAACCTCCATCAGGACCAGAACCAGGAAGAAAATCCTCCATCAGGACCAGAACCATAAAAGAAACCTGAACTTTCTATATCCTCCTGCAGCTCTGCCAGGACCCCCCCTCCAGACCTGATCCTCAGACTCAAACGAGAGGGTCCAGCTTTGTTTCCGAGCTGTCCTCCTGATGAGGACCTGTTGGACGGAAATGACCGGAATCACAGAGATGTTTCGGAGGATTCCCGAGTTCAGCTGGAAACTTGCGTTATTCAGTTTCTACATTTTCTCTTTATTCCAGTTCTGAAAGTTTCAACTTTGTCATCGTTTTCTGTTTAATTTTCGTATTTTTTAAGTTATTTTATGTCAATTTAAGTTCTGTTGTTCAGTGGAAGCAGCTATACACGACCCGACCTGAACCGACTCGACCCGACCTGAACCGACTCGACCCGACCTGAACCGACTCAAACCGACCTGAACCGACTCAAAACCGACTCAAACCGACCTGAACCGACTCAAACCGACCTGAACCAACCTGAACCGACTCGACCCAACCTGAACCGACTCAAACCGACCTGAACCAACTCAAACCGACCTGAACTGACCTAAACCAACCTGAACCGACTCAAACCGACCTGAACCGACTCAAACCGACCTGAACCGACCTGACCCGACCTGAACCGATTCGACCCGACCTGAACCGACTCGACCCGACCTGAACCGACTCAAACCGACCTGAACCGACTCAAACCGACCTGAACCGACTCAAACCGACCTGAACCGGCTCAAACCGACCTGAACCGACTCAAACCGACCTTAACCGACTCAAACCGACCTGAACCGACTCAAACCGACCTGAACCGACTCAAACCAACCTGAACCGACTCAAACTGACCTGGATTGACCTAAACCGACCTGAACCGACTCAAAAACGTTTTTTTTTTTTATCTAAAATTTAAATCTTCATATTTTACCTGATAGTAGAAAATAAATACAATAAAAATGAATCACGATAATAAAAACAAACGTAAATAACATTAAATAAAAAATAGATTTTTCTAAATATTTTATTAAAAGATGCCTTAGTTTTTTACTTATGGTTTTTTCTTGAAATGTGTTTTGTGTTTTTTTTCTGTTCAGGTTTTCGTTTTATTTTATCTTCATTCTTACGTGTAAATACAGACATATTTACCACTTTTAAATTAACTTTCTAGAATATTCTCAGCTTTCTGTGCTTTGGTGTGAAACTGACGTGAGGTCGGTCTTCCTCCAGGGGTGGTGTTCCACTACCGGGCCCGCTCCAGCCGCTACACCCTGGACTTCCCTGCGGCCATGGAGGCGTGCCGCTCCGTCAACGCCTCCATCGCCACACCGGCTCAGCTGACGGCCGCCTTCCAGGACGGCCTGGACCAGTGCGACGCCGGCTGGCTGGCCGACCAGTCCGTCAGGTGTGTCTGTGACATCATTTCCTCTTTTACTTTCTGCATGTTGCTCTCAGCTGTGATTAAGGTGGACACGCGGTCCTGATCCGGAGTGAAAGCCGTCTTCGTTGCTCTGAATTTTCCCAGATATCCCATCACTGATCCTCGTCCCGGATGTTCAGGTGACCTCGTGCAGCTTCCAGGTGTGAGGACGTACGGCTTCCGTGACGCCACGGAGCAATACGACGTGTACTGCTTCGTGGATCAGCTGCACGGTAAACAGGAATTCCCGCCTTTTCTCACCATCGTCCCGGAATTCTGCGGGAAGATTCAGAGACTTCACCAGCAAATTTAGTTAATATTTTTCTGATATTTTATTTAGGATTTTAGTCGTTTCATTTCTCTTTTTTACGCTTTATTTGTATATATATTTTTTTTTTTTACATTTTTCTGAATTTTAAAAAAATATTTTTTTCTTTTACTCATTTAAAATTGTCAGAAGTTTTTCAGCATTTTACTTTGTTATTATTATTATTATTGTTGTTGTTGTTATTGTTATTATTGTTGTTGTTGTTGATTATTATTATTATTATTATTGTTGTTGTTGTTGTTGTTGTTAACATCATTATTTTTGCCAGAAGACGCGGCGTGCTGCTGAAGCCATGTTTGTGTCCTGGAGGCTTCAGGGTCTAAAGTCCGGATGTCCTGCTTTCATGTGCTGACGTTGTTCCTGCCTCCTCCACCAGGTGAGGTCTTCTATCCCCCCTCCCTCGGAGACAAGCTCACCTGGCAGGAGGCGAAGGAGGAGTGCGAGTCACACGACGCCGTGATGGCCTCGCCTGGTCAGCTGTTTGCGGCCTGGAGGGCGGGGCTAAACCGCTGCGACTACAGCTGGCTGTCTGACGGCAGCGTCCGCTACCCCGTCACCGTGCCCCGGCCTCAGTGTGGAGGAGGTCTGCTGGGGGTCCGGACGCTCTACAAGTACGAAAACCAGACCGGCTACCCGGACCTGACGGAGCGATACGGAGTGTTCTGCTTCAGAGGTGAAAACCGAAGTCTGCAGCGATTTACTAAAATCTGTTCTAACATTTTTATAAATACAGCATCTGCGTCAGAACCAATCGGTCCAGTTCTAAGGAGCTTAGTAGTCTTCAGGAATAGTTCTCCAGGATCCTTGAAGGACCCAAGTTCTTCTTGGGTGAGTGGTTTCTTTCCCAGATTGACATGAACAGACCAGCAGAGCTTTGGTCCTTAGTTTCGTCCAGCGGTGGCCCATTTCCATGTTTTAGTGGAGACCAACAGCTGGCCTTGGACGTGATGGATAAAAACCACGGTAATGGGGTGGTAAAGGTTAAACCTGTCTTTCAAGGTGGGACATGGAATCCGTAATGCATTCTTTAAACCTCCCGGCTGGATTACTGTAACTAACAGGAATTAACTGGGAAACGCCATCTTGCCTTTGGTTGGTGCAAATGCACCAGCAGGACTTTCACCAGGTAGAAGGCTTCATTTTCATTTTAGGGTCGGTTTTAAGCTTCTGTTACTTGTTTTTTTGTCTCTTAATGGTCCTGCGCCAGCATATCTGTCATACTTGCTGCACCCCTACGCCCCTTCTCGGTTCCTCCCGGACCAGATGTTGCTGCTGGTTCCAAAATCACAAAAGAAAGTGAGGTGTGATGGAGCTTCTGAATCAGCTTCCTTTACAGATGAGACCCTGAGTCTATGGCTTTAAATCTTCTTCGAAAACACACTTTTATTCTTTGGCTTTTAACCCAGTGACAGTTAGATGTAGCTTTAGTCTCCTGATTGGATTGTTTCCTCTTTGTTTTTACTCTTATAGTAATTATTTCGGTCCTGTGTTTTACTTGGTGTGCAGCACTTTGGTCAACCTCGTGTTGACCCTTTAAAATGCTAAATAAAAGTGTATGGTATGGTAATAACTAATATCTGAACTAGTTCACATCGATCATTATCATAGTCTTTAGGAATAGTTTTCCTGGATCCTTGAAGAACTTTCCAAAGTTCTTCTTTGATAAGTGTTTTCTAGCAGACGGTACCTGGTTCAGGTCTTTGTTGGATTTGTTCCTGTTTCTTCAGGACATCACTTTCAGATCCTGTTCATCTGCTGTAGATATTTTTCCTTCTTCCTTTGTCTTCCACGTGTCCATAAATGTTAGCTGTCTAGGCAGGATTGTTTTTAAAGTTAAATAAGTCGAAGAAGACGAGATTAAACAAGATAACAATAGCTACTGTGTTAGCATAAACATGGAAATGTTAGCTACTACATTAGTCTACACAGTATTAGCTTTACCGATTTTATGTTATTTTAGCTGCAATTTTAGCTTGAACAAGATAACATGAGCTGCTCTGTTAGCTTTAGCTGCTAAGTTAACATAGAATAACATTAGTAACTATATTAGTCTTCAGAAAGTGAAGTCAGCCACGTGTTTGTCCAAAACAAGTTAAGTTTAACGAGATAACTTTAGCTACTATGTTAGCTTAATAGCGCTTTTTCTGCATGAGTGTTTCATGGGTCAAGGTTAAGTGGCTAAACAACGAAAAAAAAAACACTTTTAACTCATTACCCTTAACATGATAATAGCTGAATCAAGATTATATTAGCTGCTATATTAGCATCAACCAGATTATTTTAGCTGAAATATGCTAGCTTCTAGCCTATGCTAGCCTCATAAAGATAACACTGGCTACAGTTATATCTTTGTAAGCCTAGCATATTTTAGCTAAAATAACTGATAAGATATTAGGGCTGAAGTTAGTAAGATAGCTCAAACTACATTACTGTGCCACTATTTTAGACAAAGCAAGATGACTAGCAGCAATGTTAGCCAAAATATGGCAATGATAGCATGAATAAATGTTAGTGGTTTGCCTAGATAAATTGTTTTAAAAATTAAATTAGTCTAAGACGAGAACCTAAAAGAACAAAATGTTAGCTGCTAGGTTAAAGCAAAATAAAGTCAATATTTATATCAGTCTTCACAGGGTGATGGCAGACACTGTACAAAATAAAGAACTTTAACAAGATAACACTAGCTACTATGTTAGCTTTAGAGCCTTTTTTCTACATGAATGATTCATCAGTTTAGTTCAGTTCCTCTGAAAATGGAAATAAGGTGAAGATCAGGTTTCCTCCAGAAAGCTGGAGAGCAGCTCATCTTTCTTCCCTGGGATCTTAAATCTGCACAGTTCAGTTTATCTGAACCAACAAACTCCACATTGTTTGAACTAAACTAAACATTCGGAGACTCTGTAAAGATTCTGGATTAAAACAAACAAACAGACGAGTCTCATCTTTTTAGACCCTGTCTAAATAGCTTTACTAACCCTAATGTAAAAGACGTTAAACAAAACTAATGTTTCTCCACTTGGTCTGGTTCTGGTTCTGGACTCGTAGAGACTCTGAGTTCACGTTGTCCACAGCTTAAAAAGAAAGATGTTTTTGTCATGAATCATCTGGAGGGGCTTCAGCCTGGTCTGGCTGCTAGTTCAGCGTCAGCAGACAGATCATCAGAAAACCAAACACTCGCAGGAGAAACGTGCAGATATCTGCAACAACAAATCCGTGTTTCCGCCTCTTCACCACAGCTGAGCTGAAACAGAGCAAAGAACAAGCAGTGTTCAGACCCGAACAGGGAGGAATAAACTCCCACTGCCCTGTTTATGGCGGCGGGTCTTTAATGAGGGGAAAACCTAGCAGAAACGGGTCAGGTCCCTAATGTTTCACAGCTGGACCCTGACAGCCCGACTCAGAAACCAGAGAGCAGCGTTGCAGAGGCCAGCTGAACAACACAATGCTTTACACAAGCCGAGACGTGAGCTCCAGGAGAACACATGCATGTAGCGGACCCCAGCTCAGCCAGATGACATCATCTCTGGGCGGGGTCGCGGCACCAGCAGGGCGAAAGGCCAGAAACACTTTCAGCATGAAGAAGGTAAACTAACGTCACCTGATCCCCTCCAACGTCACAGACACGTGTGCACATCCACAAGATTTCATCCTGCTGCATTATCTCATAGACAGAAGCTGAAATGTTCAGTTTCTCTGGTTCAGATGCCACAGCCATGTTATTTTAGCCACTCCCCGCAGTAAACGCTCCAGGTTCGGCTTTCTGGTGAGACTACAACTAAGAACCAGCTCCTCTATGAGAGCACAAGTTTGATGTCAAATAAGAAGATAAAGTCCCACAGACAGGCTGAAGCAGGATGAGGCGTTCAAGGTTCATGTATCTGAAAACACAAGAAACGATGAACCACCAGGTTTATTTCAAGTCAGTTTAAAGTGCTTCACATAAAACATTAGCCATGACAGCGGGGGAGGGGAGGCATTAAAGCTACATGAAAGAAAAAGAATAAAATATTACCACGTAAATAAAGGAGTAAAATAAAATAACTTTATTTAAACCCTTAAAAGCAGTTTAGACCAGTTAACAGATTTCATTCGTCATTAGGAGAAAAAACATCTCTACATAAATGCTGGACTCCGCCCTAGACTCCAGCCTGGACTCTGGTCTGGACTCCAGCCTAGACTCCAGCCTAGACTCCGGCCTGGACTCTGGTCTGGACTCCAGCCTAGACTCCAGCCTAGACTCCGGCCTGGACTCTGGTCTGGACTCCAGCCTGGACTCCGGTCTGGACACCGGTCTGGACTCCAGCCTGGACTCTGGTCTAGACTCCAGCCTGGACTTCAGCCTGGACTCTGATCTGGACTCCGGTCTGGACTCCGACCTGAACTCTGATCTGGACTCCAGCCTGGACTCTGATCTGGACTCCGGTCTGGACTCCGACCTGAACTCTGATCTGGACTCCAGCCTGGACTCCGGCCTATACTCTGATCTGGATTCTGATCTGGATTTCGGTCTGGACTCTGATCTGGACTTCGGTCTGGACCCCGGCCTGGACTCTGGTCGGGACTCAGTGTTAACTCAGTGCCAAGGAGGAAAGACATCAGAATGATCTTCGAGCAGCAGCTGCTGCTACCTCTCCAGGTATCAGGGTTTGGGTCATTTCCAGACTTTCTTGAGTCCATCATATCAGAGCAGGAAAAACCCAGATCTCCATCCCAGACTCTCCAGGTTTCAATTACCAGGTTAGATCTTACAGTTCATGACAGTCCAGTTAGAAAAACCTGAACCAGTACAACTTGTTGGAAACGGTTGCAGGAGGAAAAAAAGAACATGTCAGCACAGCTTAGGCTAGCAAAGCTGCATTTGGACAACCAGCAGGCATCTGGATCAAGGTCCTCTGGACATGAACACCCTGAAACAGGGAAGAACAACCAGCCGTTAAATCCAAACAGGGAAGATGAACTCTCACTGGTTTGTCTGGTCCTGTGTCAGCAGCTAACACAGCTAGCTAGCAGCTAACACAGCTAGCTAGCAGCTACTCTGGTTGTGTCCCTGAAACAAGGTTTTTCTGGCCTGCATCAGACCGGGAACTGTTTTTTTTTTCTGTCTCCAGGCCTGAATTGGGTCATACTTCACAAGTGACTTCATGTAGTCGGAGAGCCAAGCTTGGCCTTTTATAGCCCGCTGTAAGCTAGCAGCAGCCTGGCAGCTGTCACAACGAGGCTGATTTCATTGTGTAAACAGAAGTTTGGATTTAGGGCCAGAGTGTTTTTGTAGAGAATTCAGCCCTGTGATGAATGAGGCTGACCGGCTTCTTCCTCTTTACTGATTAATAATGATGTGACGTGCTGGACGGGTGAGTTTGTGTTTCGGTCAGACGTCTGAAATGTGAGCAGAGGAGCCGTTTTCACCTTCAGGGTGACGGCTGTTCTCACATTACAGTCTGAAATGCTCCAAACATGAACAGGCAGAAAATGAAGTGATGGAGAGGAAAGGAACAGAGGAAAACATGACTTAATTTAGGTCTAATAAACCAGGAAAATGGTGTTTTCTAGCAACCCCGTGTTTGGGTTGTGTCTAATCTTCCACATGTTCTCTGAAACAACTCAATATTACTGATTTCTGACTGATCCAATTAAAAGTTAACCTGTAACTGTTTGCATGGAAACCTTGGCTTTTCTCCATTGTTTAGCTGACGACCAAAATCTTCACAAAGTCTGTATACTGTGTTTCTGAAGGCACAAAATCCAGAATATAAAAACAACTTAATCCACCGCTGACCTGTTTCCACTGCATGTCAGCACAAAAAGGCCGACGGACATCATGTGAGGACAGAGTTGACGAGGATGGAGGTCGCTGTAGCCTCGTTTCCACCAATGGGTTGGGTCGGTTAGGGTGAGAATATGTTCTGTAAACTGTAATCTCGTTGTGTTTCCACACCCAACTATAACCTTACCTGAGAGGCGGAGCATCAACTGGGTAGCGATAGATGCTACGTAATAGCATGACGCCATTTCAGCGGCTTCCTTTAAGTAGAACCAAAACACAACTCTTTATGGTTCTCTCTGGACCTCTTCCTCCCCAGTGATGCCAAGAAAAGTCCGGACTTCCTCGGATATCCACGGAATGGTGCTTTGTAACGCTGTCTTAAATGGAGATTTAATCAGCAGAAAGAAAATCTGCTGCTCTAAACAAGGATCCGGCTTTAGTCAAGCTGGTTGACTTACAATCGCAGGCTGGACATTTTGAAAGGACGGCGATGCTTGAAATCATCGGGCCACATTCACCAACATCTTCTTACAAATCTGCTACTACAAATCTAAGAAAAATCTTCGTCAGATTCACAGATGTGTTCATGGACAGCAAACTTGTTCGTTACTCCTAGATTGGTGAAGTCTCTCGTAAGTTAACGTGATGGACCAGCTGGTTTTATTTTGCAGGTAAACTTTGCCCAAAAAATGCCCATAAAAGGTCATGATTTTTGGGCCTTGCACACTGTTGGTGGGAAGTTCGGTCCTTATAAAAGATTTGGCTCCCTTAGAAGAGTCGGCCCTTTTGGCTCCCAAATGGTTCTTCATTAATATCATTCAATTTCAATCTCACTTAGTAATTATGACTGGTTTATTTGTTGGTTTAACAAACTTAACAATACCAGCAACCGGACTTCGAACCCTTCACGATGCAGACAACCGGATGTCCGGTTGGTAATGGGCAACACTATCTAAAAAAAACCAATGAAAACAGTTAGCTTGGGGCTAATTTAGGCAGCAGCGTTGACTTACTCTTTGAGGAGAAAACTTTAGCATTCCTTTTAAAATCTTTCTCCTTCTGGACCTGGGGAAGGCTAGCCCCATGTTCTTTCTTCTTGGTCTGTTTTGCTGCCTCTAAGTTCCTTTTTCTCTTTCTTGGTGATGGTGAAGCGGCTCCTGCATGTTTGTTAATAACAATTTAACAGATTTCCCAACCTGCCGGGGTAGTAACCCTTCGTTCTCATCCGGTGTCTCACTGTGCTCTGGCTGGCAGGGATTCTGCGTTGGCGCTATTTGTCCTTTGCCGGCAGCTGTAGTTTTAAGATGGCAGATCGTCATGGCGCTGCCGTATCAACTTTCCCGTCATATGTATGAACTAATCTAAAATTCTTCATTCACGAGAATGTGTAAGGTCATTAGCGGAGGTCATAATCTACCAAATGTACTCAGTGGCTATGAATGCACCCACTATGTGGCTCGAGGAAAAAACATCTATATTTTGGGTCCATTGACAGGAAACTCCCCCGAGATCTTAATCTCACAGCGAACATGTGGAAAACAAAACCTACTGATTCAGACAAACCCCAGTCATTCAGATTCAGAAAGCTTTATTTATCACACACGGGCAATTCATTAGCAGCTCAGCACAGACAGCAGGCAGCATTCAGAGTGTCAGACATGACCAGTAGCCACAAGGTCGCAGGAGGACACCACAATAAAATACAGTACATTAAATAATCAACAATAACACAATAAATACAGATCCATTAATAAAACATGTAGAACCTCTGTTGGTTCCTCTCTGAGGAGCATGGCAGCGCCGGAAAATGTTAAGAAGCTTTCAGCAATGATCCATAAAAGTTCTTTAAAATGGGTCACTGACATTAGAGCAGTTCAGTCTCATTAGATGGTTTTATTATCAAATTTGAACAAATTCCTGGTGATGCACTGGTCTTTGGTCTGAACCTCGAATCATGCTGGTCACCTTCTCCATGTTCCCCTCTCTTACAGCTAAACTACCAGACTCGACCACCGCACCTTTACGGACCAGTCCAGCTGTGTCTGAACCCGAGGGCTCCACAGAGACGCCAACCCCTCCACAGCCTGAACTTCACATCAGGACACCTGAACCGGTCACAGAGAATCCATACCTGGACCTCACGTCCTCGTACACCACGGCCTCTGACTCCAGCTTAGACAGCTTCGATGTCAGAGACTCTTATAAAAGCTTTGTGGAGTCATACCCAATTCTGCTCCCCACCTTACCCAGCCCAAGTCCACAGCCGGCACAGCTGGACATCTCTCTCCAGGGTGAGGAGGATGGCCAGGCAGCGTCAGGCCGAGGCGAGATCAGCGGTGGTGGTGATGGCAGATCCAGGGTAGAAACCACACCGAGACCAAGCGGGCCTCTAGAGATCACCTCAGGTACGGAGACCTCATCCCTGGAAGCAATGCTGGGCTCCTCACCACTTCCAGGAATGGCCACACCAGAACCCGACCACACATACACCATCACTGACAGAGGCCACCAACCAAAACTGGTTTTCAAAGACGAGGTCACCCCTGAAACCACATCAGACCTGGTGCAACCCGTGGAGCTTTCAGCAGGTGGAGACTCATCAGGAAAACCTCCTTTGCACATCCTGATCGTCAGCGTGCCTGGAGGAAACGAGTCCGGTGAGTTGAGACTTTCCTTTGGTTGAGTTTACTTTATTTTATGGCAACTATGATTTTAATCCTGCTTGTCTTTTGTTTGTTAGCTGGGCTGCTGCTTTTCTTGGCCAGGACTCCCTTAAAAAAGACCTCCCAGTTTCCTGGTTAATTATTGTCTAAATCAGCGGTCCTCAACCCTTTTCCTCAAGGCCCAGTATCCTGCAGGTCTACCTGCTGCAACACATGTGATTCAAATTAAATGGCTCTCCAATAAGCCCTGCACAAGTCTGGTTATGAGCCATTATTTGAATCAGGTGTGTCGTAGCAGGGAGACATCTAAGACCTGCAGGATACTGGGCCTTGAGGATCAGGGATGGGAATCACTGGCTTAAATAAATACAGACAGCGATGCAGTGTAATCTGGATGTAGAGAATGAATCAGTCTGTCGATCAGCTCTTTAAATACGACTCATAAAGCACTTCCTGTAAAGTAGTTCCCTGAAAGTGTTTTCTGTTACAGCCTTTCTGAGACTGAGACCAACATACAACTCTTTATTAAAACTCTTTCCTGCTTCAACCTGGTTTGGACAAAAAACCAATGACTGTTTGAGCTAAAATACATTCTTCTTACGAGGCAACATCGCTTTCATTTTTACCTTTCACATGCATCTCCTTTCACGACCACTAGAGGTCACATGTTGTTAAAAGTGTCTGGTTTTCAGACCTTTCTGGAGCAACTTTTCTCTGTTTTCCTTTTTATCAGGTCAATGTTCAAACTTCTTCCAGTCAGGCTGCTGCTTTGAGGGAGTTCACCAGCTCACTAAGACAGTCTCATTACTGCTTGCTTTGTGTGATCGTGGCGGTGCTGACTTGGTTTCCGTTTGTCCGTTGATGTCACTAGGACTTGTACGGAGAAGTCAAGAGAAAGCAGCCTGAACAGGAGGCAGCATGAGTCCATTGCTGTGAAAAGTGTATTAAGTCAGCACTGCGTAGCTGCTTTCTGTTTTGTTCTGTTAATGAGGAGGCACCATTGAACTGAACTTTATTGTGCTCAATGATTAAACGTCCATACGTACTGTCGGGTGAGCCTCACTTCTTCATGTCTACTAGCTTATATAGTCACATTAGCAGGTATGTTCAGTAGCGCCCTCTGCTGTTACAACACATTCACATAATACATCATCACATATCACAACACACCCCAAATCCAGCATCTAGAGACTACACACTAAGCACAAAGAGGGAGATCGAGGACTAGTGAGCATCAGGGCCACTGTCCAAGATGAAACAAGCTCCATGAATACTTCAGGAGGACGGCCCCAAAGGATGAATCCCTGAGTGAATGTCTCAGGCAATGGAACCTGGAGGAGAATTAAATGTTGAAATGTTAAATTCAGCACGATGAAGATGGCAGCGAGGATGTCTGCTGCATCTCCAGCTCTCTCTCCTAACGTTATTTTTTCTCTTATTCTTTTTTTTCTTAGTTATGCAACCGGCTATAGTAAGTCCTATCATACAATATGATAAAGATAATTACTCTGTATCAGGTTGTTGGTGGAAAAAAACATTTTTAGCGCCACCGCCACCAGCTTACGGCGGGGAATCTCGACGGCGGCGCCTACCTGTTGTTGTACCCGAGCGGCGGAGGAGAAGATAGTCACAAGCTGGAGTCCTGGTCTGGGTGAGGAAACGGGGTATCAGCCTCCTCTATCGAGTATTCTTCTGGCAAATGTTCAGTCATTGAACAACAATCTGGATGAACTTCGGAGTAGGATGGTGTTTCAACGGGAGATTAACATCTGTGACGTTTTTGCTTTAACGGGAACTTGGCTCGACCCCTCGATCCCGGAATAGGCCATTGTTCCTGAGGAACTCTCCATTTATTGGCTGGACCAGACTATACATTCATGAAAGAGCAAGGGAGGTGGTGTCTGTTTCATGGTGAACAAGTGGTGCTCAGATGTGGGAATTATTTTTACAGGCTGTACTCCAGACCTGGAGCACCTCATGATCAGATGCCGGCCTTATTATCTTCCGCGTGAGTTCACATTGGTTGTCATGACAGTAGTGTATGTTCCACCACACGCTGATACCAACGAGGCCATGGAAGAACTGTTTGAAGTTATCGACAGGGCAGAGACTTCATGGCCTGAAGCTGTGTTTATTGTAGGCGGGGATTTTAACAGCGCCAACCTGAGGAAAGTCCTGCCGAGATACATCACCTGTTCTACGCGTGGCAAAAACACACTTGATCATCTTTACACCCCCTACGCAAACATGTGTAAGGCCCTCCCTCGCTGTCCTTTTGGGAAATCTGATCACGTCTCAGTTCTGCTGCTGCCTTCCTACAGACAGAAACTGAAGTGTCATGGATCAGTGACACGGACCATTCAGCAGTGGTCCGTCCAATCAGACTGGACTCTGCGCGACTGCTTCAGCACGACAGAGTGGGGTGTGTTTAAGGATTCTGACGTGAACACATACACAGACGCTGCCATTGGTTACATTGGGAAATGCATCAATGACATTGTACCGAGGATTAATGTGCATACATTTCCAAATCAAAAGCCCTGGGTTAACGGTGAAGTCCGTGCTAAACTTAAAGCATGGACAGACGCCTGTATAACTCAGGTGACTTGGAGGAGTACAGGAAGTCCAGGTACATGCTCCGGAGAGCTGTCTGCAGTGCAAAGAGACAGTACAGGGACAAAAGGGCTCCAACACCAGGAGCATGTGGGCCGGATTAAAAACTCTTACTGACGACAAAAAGAAGACCAGCAGTACTGAGATGATGTCTGTATTTCTGCCTGAAGATCTGAACACCTTTCATGCCTGCTTTGAGCCTCTACAGATACAGAGATACAAAAGGCTCAGGAGGACCACTGCTCACCTGTAGCTTCATACAGCAGGCCATAAGACTTCTAAATGCTGTCAGCAGCAATGCCACCTTTAAATAATGGCATTTTCTTATTGCGTATTATATATTTTACGGTATGACTTACTTGTAGTATTCTTGCTTTTTGTGTTTGTCTATTTTCATGTGGTTTATATTCTTTTTAGCATTGTTAGGGGAGCCTGAGATCTAAGAATTTCACTGCTAGTGATTATTGATGTAATCAATAATATACCTAATATACATGATATATATATAAATATATATATATATATAATGTCAAAGGGCCAAATAAAGACTTTTAAGTCTTTATTGGGTTAAGGAACTCTTTAGATGCAACCTAGAAATCTCTATCTTGCTAGAAGTACAAACTTGTGGGAAATTGTCTCCACATCCTCTAGAGGTTTTGTAACTTTGTGGGAAGTTACCAGAACCCAGCATTGAACAATAAAAAAAAAAAGGCATGAAAATATTCCAGTCAGCACACGGATGTCATTGATGGATTCAGCAGGTCTACTTGCATGATGATCATACCACTCAGCTTCATATTACTGTCTCACCAGGGGACTCTGGTCTCATACAAAACTTAAGTTTATGCCAAAGTCATGTGGAAGTGTCCAAATTTTCTTCAGCTTAAGAAAAAAAAAATCAAAGAGGAAGTCTTTAAAACAACAAACATTAGCCTTCAGTCAGCAATGTTACAATCAGTGGATCAATCCAGAAATCTTGGTGTCATTTTGGACTCTGAGCTGAATTTAACAGCCATATCGAAACTGGAACCAAAACAGCCTTTTACCATCTGAAGATAGGCTCTAGAATAAGGGGAGTAAAATATTTAGTTTGTTTTCAGTAGCCTTCACTACTTTTTTAGTTTTTACAGGTCTCTACAAAAACACTAGAACAACTTCAACTAATCCAGAATGCTGCGGAGAAGACCAGAAACAGGAACATATTGTTTCTAAAACACATTTCAAGGCACCCAAAGTGCTTTACAGTCAGTCCATTATTCATTCACTCAAACTTGTGGAAAGAGAGTGATGTGTCTATACCCAAGGACACAATGATTGGGGGAGCAGGATTAGAACTGACAACCTTCCAAAAAATTAAGTTAAAGAGCAAAATAATAGTGAAATAGAAAAAATTTAAACAGTAAAGAGTTAACAAACATTTACTTTTGACACAACATATCCAAACCAAGATGCCTCCGCCATGTTTTTTACCATCATTTAACCTGGAATCACCACATTCACCTTTGCATCACACAGTCAGGGGCCAAGTAAAACAACGAGGACAGAGAGTAGTGTCAAAAAAACATCAGCCATCACACACACCGACCATCACCTCACCACCATTTATGCCTGCACAGCTCGTTTGTTCCAGGCTACCTGAGCAAAGGGAACCACCACAGGTTCAGAAGTGGACTTTCTAAACTTAATTTCCTTTCTCATTTGAATATTTCATATTGATGAAAGACAGGAACACAGTTATGTAGACACCTCTGGATCCAGATTTCCTATCTATGGACTTACCCTGAGCTGGACAGATAAAATATTCGGTCCAATATAACTGATAACTGGAGACTGTCAGTTGGCGATAATCAGTGTCAAGAGAAATTACTCTGTTCAAATAACTGATAATAGGATTTGCAGCTTCAATCAATTCACTACAAATTACACTGTCATGTTTGATAGAAGTGAGGAGCTCTGGCTCCACGTTTATTTGATTCAGTCTTCTGACTGGTTTCTGTTTCGTACACAGACTCAGCGTTAACATGCATTTCTGCCTTGATAAAACACTTTCTGGAGACAAGGCAATAATTAAAACTACTAAAAAGCTCCAGTTAGAGAGTTCTGTGATCTTAGGCTCATTAAAGAAAATAAGAACAAAGAACAGGTGATCATCATAACTAGAAACATGCAAAACCATCATAGCCTGAAAAACTGTTGAATGGACCTTTGAAGCAGCTGGTGAACTAATGAGATACCAGCGTGCAGGATGATCGACTCTTCTCAGATCATCTGTGGTGACGTGATAAAAATGTACAATAATGTCAGAATTAACTGTGCTTTCATTTTTTTTCGTATCTGATTAAGTTTAATTAGCAAAGACCATTCAATGAGCTTAGCCAAAGGCTAAGGTGGAGGAGCTCCAAGCACACTTCACTGGGAGAAAACACACCACAGGGACTTTGTCGCTTGGCTGGTCTGGGAGTACCATGGTATCACCAAGACCTTACATAAGAGGCAGAAGATGTATGTTTCAGATACAGTAAATCCATGCTTCCTGTCTAGGACTTCTTTTTCCAAAGAAGAACAACAGTTAAATTAGTCTGTGAACTAGTGAAAGTCTTAGCTGCATAGGTGTCAAAAATTAAACCTGTTGTCTGAATACATCAACACATTTAGTTACGGGACATATTCACAACACACTGCACAGTCTCCGCGTTTTCCGGAGCTGCATGTCGGGTTAGTTGGACATCACACCTCATCGGTCTGGTTCTATTCTTATCTTAGACTCACCTTGACTCCTTTAAGACAGCAAGTGAAGCAGCTACCTCAAAACACCTGCTTGAGCTTTGACTTTATTCTTACTGGGATCTTTGCAGTGCACCCTCTCTTCAGGGTGAAACAGCGCTGCCAAATTTCACCCTCCTTTCCACTTACCTGACTGAGTGCTGACTGATTGAGGTCTCGGTCTTAAGAAATGTCTCTACGGCCCTCTCCTCGCTTCTCTGTTCTCTGACATTTGCAATAGATCTGTGCTATGAAGAGCAAACATGACTGGTAATAAAACAAGAAAGATTTAGGTCATGCTTTCTCCAAGCAAAAATGTTTGATTGTGTTGTTAGTTAGGCACAGCAAAAAATGTAAAGGGAAATAAAATGGCAATTTTCTTAATAATAACTAAACACTAAGTAGACCACCACGAGTTGTGTGCATCTGATCTGAAATGGACATTTTACAAAAAAACAAAAAACACAAAAAAAAACAAACATGCTTTCAACATAATAGAGCAGCATGGAGCAGTTAATTAAAGCAACGGATTAACAGCTGGAGAGCGAGAGAGTGATGCTCTGACAACTCTGACCCATTTACATCCACCAAGGCAGTGGTTCCCAACCTCTGGTTCCAGGTTTCACTGCACAGATTTATTCAAAGTTTGTCAAATTCCATCTTTATGAGAGTAAAGCTGTTGTTTTACACAGGGGAAGGTTTGATTTTGACATTGGTAAACACGGACATTTTTGTCCACTATTAGATGAAAATTACAGAAAATTGAAAGTTACAACAATCCAAAATATCCAGCTGTTATATAAAATATATTTTGGCAAATCTGATTTC
>JBAFTC010000021.1:742961-754093 GCA_037177435.1 Melanotaenia nigrans
ATGTACAGGTGTAACAGTTTGTTGTCTGGTGATGGTGTGGATTGAAGGTCGTTTCCTTCTGTCTGTGATCTTTTTGTTTCCTTTCTTCTTTCCCTTTTGCTCTTTTTGCTATTTTCCATCTTTTTCTGTCCCCTCCGGTCAGATCCAGCAAGATTACATAGATTCCATGATTCAAAGTAAATAAATAAATAAAGTAATCACATTATCAAGAGGAGCCTTACCCACAGACGCTTGCATGGATCCAACATGTCACCTGGAAACTCGCTGACATGGGACAGGCTTCCTGAAACACACTGCAGATCAATGTCCTGGTTTGGCTTGTTCTCTCTTAATTTAGCATCTTTTTTAGCCCCATAATTTGTTTTAACTTCTCAAAAATGACTGAATTGTGTTTTGAAAACCCTTTAGTGTTCAGCATTTTTACAACACTTATTTTTGCCTTTTTGTGCATTTATTCTGTTACAAAACCACTTACTTTTGTTTACTATCAAAAATCTTCTATTGCACAAATGACCAAAAAACATCAAAGAAACCCACAAACAGAACGAGAACCAAACTCAAAGCAGCATTAACGTCCTCAGAGCAGGCTGGCGTTCAGGTAAATAAGATGCTGCATCTTGAAAGGCTGATCCAGTTTCTCTGCTCTGCTGTCTCACTCACAGTGTAGCGCCATCTATCCCCTTTCTGTTGTCACATAATGGTTTGATCCTATATCCTCACATGTGATTGGCTGCTTGTCCACGCAGGCCAATCCAAACAAAGCAGTGCCGTGGGCGGAGCTGGGCTGAGCACTGAGAGCTAAACACGCAGCAAAGGAAAAATAACCTGGGAGCCGACTCCTCTGATTCACTAGCCCTGAAGCTCAGCGCTGTTAATGTGGACCTTTTAGTTCTGTCTCTGTATAAAACTGTTTCAGTAGCAATGTGAGTCTACTTTTAGTACGAACTAATACCACCAGTCTTTAAAAGGTTAGATTTAATCTTGTTTGTTTCTTTGTCATAATTGAAGGTGTTACAGTCAAACATTTCCATTTCAGACCATTAAATAAATACTATACAATAAAAGGATGGCTTTGGGTGAACTGAAAGCTTTTCCTTTACAGTTCTGGACTTACTTCGCCCAGAGGAACCCTGGCACGAAGGAAGATCTGAGTCCTGTACAGATGGAAAAATGATGTCAGTTTATTACAAGATGAACAACATGAAGATTAGTTCTTATATTCTGTTTGGGAGCTTGTGTTTACCTACGACTGCACGTCTGAAAAAGAGGATTTTTCCAGGCCTTTATCTGGCAGTTCCTGTAGATCTCCAGTCAGCTATATGGCCCTGCTCCACCTGTAGCTGCGCCACCTGTAGCTACTCCACCTGTAGCTGCTGCTGCTCCTCCTGTTGGAAAACCGATTTAACATCTTCGATCCACACGAGGTCCTCTTCCCCAGCCGAGCCTTTCCTGGTGACGTGGATCATCGGAGAGTCCGTGGTGAGGAACATCAGGAACAGATACGCTGTAACCGGATGTTTTCCAGACGCTAAAGTTCTCCACCTTCTGATTGTGGTTCCTGACCTGCTTAATTGTTGGTCAGTTTCATCACCTATCTTTTCTGGCCACAACATGACGCATTAAGACAATAATTTCCTGAATGAGGAGGAAAACAGAATTCTTTACTGGTCCAGATTTCCTCGTACTTACTTGGTTTTTGGTGGAGATTTTAATATTACTTTGGACATCACGATAGACAGATGGCCAGCAGCCACGCCAACACAAAGATCTAGATCTAGATTTAGAGCTAGATCTAGACAATCTAGAATAGACTTCTGGCTAATTTCAAGTAATCTTAAAGATAACTCAGAAGAAGTGCTGAGATTCTTTCTACCCCCCGACTGACCACAAGGCATTTAAAATCAGAATTTCTCTGATCCCGTCCTCCAGCTGTCCACATGCTTCCTACTGGAAACTCAAAGCTCTGTGTGATGCCGTGATACAGTCAGACTTAAGGTCAAAGACTTCTTAGATCTGGTGGAACGAGGCTCAGCCTGAGGAGCATTATGGTAGAAAATGGGAGCTCTTTAAATTTGACTGAGGTAAATTTCTGAGGACATTTTGCAGCCAACTTGCAGTCTGAGGAAGAAAACGTGATCTCCATGATATCCGCCCTAACCTCTGTTTCCTCTAATGCAACGCCAGCTGAAGAGAAAGAACCATCAGAGTACCAGACCAGTTTACATAAACTATCAATTTCAAGCTGAAGGTGCTGATATTAGACCCAGAAGCCAGTGGATGGAGGAAGGTGAGCAAAACTCTGCAGCTTGGAAAAATCTTAATCTACAATCAGATGATGGCGTGGGCAGCGATGCAGCCTGTAAAGCCAACTTTTACTCCAGCTTCTACAAAAACCTGCCCTGCTCTGAGCAAGTTATCGCTGATGACCGAGGATTCTGTGATCGTCCGGCTTCATTGAAAGAAGTGTTTGACTCAGCTGAAGGCTTAAAAAATACTAAATGACCTGGACAGATGGTCTGCCGTCAGTTTTACTGATTATTCTCCAAAGCTTTAGGTCCCTCCTCACTGGCGGTATATAGTAAGAGTATTGTTAAGGCCCCTCCCCCCACGTTAAGGGTTAATTACACTCATCCCTAAACCGAAGAAGGACCTGTTACTCATTGATCATTGGTGCCCAATCAGTCTACTAAATAAAGCGTCTAAAATATTGGCTTCTATCTTTGCTAAACGGTTAAAATTGCTGTTGGATGATGTTCTGATGAAACACGGTCAGGTTTTTGAAGAAACGGGCATATTTCTAATAAAATCAGGCTTGTGCTCGACAGATTATCCAGATCTGATGGACAATGAAAGCTTTATTCTTTTCCTAGACTTTTCTAAGCTTTTGACTCAACACGAGTTCATCTTTAGGACACAGGACGCGTTAGGCTTTGGTTCCCTCTTTTGTAAAACAGTTACAACCTGACATAGCGATCGCTCAATTAAACTAAAGAATGGGATTTTATCTGCAGTAAAGAAACTGTTAATACTTAATAATCTGAACCAAGACTCAGAATATTACATGTTGTTTTTTTTGTTTGGCGGGACTGGTGGACTGCTGCCCTGGGTCCCCTGGGGCCGGTGTTCCCTGGTGGGTGGGGGCTCTGGCTGCGGCCTTCCTCTGCCTCGTCTGGACTAAATAAATCATGATGAGGATGACTTTGTACGCAGAGTCGGCGTAAAGCAGCATGACCAAGAACAACCTGACATTACACAACGTGAGTGGAGGAAAAGTATTAATGCATCTGATCAGAGTCCGACTCTCCCAGCTCCTATAAATACAGCATCTCCGTTCACATCAGACACAGGACGCTGCAGGTCAGTGTAGAAATATATTTTCCCAACATCTGTTAAAGATCATCAGCTTTTACATGTTTTACATCAACGTCACATTCAGTGTTCACAAAGGCTGATGCATATAATTCATGTTCAGTCATGCAAAACACCGACAGACATGCAGGAGATCCGATCAGAGGTTGGTGTTCCCACAAAAATCCTAAAGAAAGTAAACTGGGACCAAACTGGAACAGGAAGCTCCAACAGGAAAAACAGATTCATCTTCAGCACAATACAGTCAGAACAAATCAGCTTAGTTATTGTTTCAGGCACAGCAGCTGCAGCTTTTAATCCCACCTGGTTAAACGAGAATCCTGAATTAACCCAGGTGGGAATTTCACACCCTTTCAGGGCATTAGAGGACAAAAAATCATCTCCCCAAAAACTGCCAGAAAAACATTACAGACTTTTTTTCCTAAATTTTTCCCCTCAAATCTTTCAGTCATCACCAGTCCTAGTAAACAATACTAAATTTAATTATTCAATTTTTTTTAACCCTCTAAATGCCAGTTTAATGACATATCATAGACCGCAGGCTCCCACATTAGCAGCTAACGCTAAGACCACAGGCTCCCACATTAGCAGCTAACGCTAAGACCACAGGCTCCCACATTAACAGCTAACGCTAAGACCACAGGCTCCCACATTAACAGCTAACGCTAAGAGCACAGGCTCCCACATTAACAGCTAACGCTAAGACCACAGGCTCCCACGTTAACAGCTAACGCTAAGACCACAGGCTCCCACATTAGCAGCTAACGCTAAGACCACAGGCTCCCACATTAGCAGCTAACGCTAAGACCACACACTCCCACATTAGCAGCTAACATTAAGACCACAGGCTCCCACATTAACAGCTAACGCTAAGACCACAGGCTCCCACATTAGCAGCTAACGCTAATACCATCATTCTTTCCAGCTTTAATGACTCGAGAAGAAAATATTAGAGAAATGAAACAGGAAAAATAACTTTGATCGTCAGTGTGAATCTGATCAACTGTATCTGATGTTCTGGGTGTTAAATAGAAAAATTGTTGAAACACTGAAAAAAAAGACAAATTTTCTGAAATTGTACAAGAAAAAAATACAATCAGAAAAATGTTTCATTGGACTTTGTTTGGTTATAGTTACCATAGCAACACCTCCTCCCTGACGATGGACGGCACACATATACAGCAGTTCATAAGGTTTGCATGCAGAGTTGGTGAGGACGTGACGGGGCAGAAGTGTGTGTTTACTGTCACTACGTAGACAAACAGCATGCAGCTCCGTCCCAAACACTGACGACACGTCCGCTTCGGAAACTCCCGGAGATGCAGCGACTCATGCAACAGCAGCGACGCCATCAACACAACACACACACGTTCAGAAACAACACGCCAGAGCTCAGCTTGTTTCCAGAAATAAACATAAATAGTCTGTTTCTGAGTTAGAAAATAATTCAGTGTCTCTCCACAGTAACAAAAAACCGTTAGAGCTCTGCAGAATCATCCAAATCTACAAGAATTTGATATGGAAACCACATTGTTCACAGTGTTCACAGCTGGAAGTGTACAGCTAGCTCTGGTTTGTCCTGCGACGCTTGTTGGGACTTTGTCCAGGATCCACTTTCAGCTCGTGATACTGCATCTGTCCATCAACACAAACACAAGAGGCAGACAAAGAGGACTGTTTACTTGTTTACACACTAAAACAAACATGTGCATGTGCAGTGTAAATAAAAACAGAATCCCATCAGGTCATATTTTATTCCCAGTAGAAGATAAACAACATATCGCATGATGAAACAAAGACATTTTACCATGTGATGCAGAATATCAGCTGATAGTGAATCTGGTTACAGTGTCTGCAGGACACGCCGTCCATGCTTTCCACAAACTAGTTCACATCTTCATCCAGGTTTCCATTTTGCCTCAGACCATTTTCAATGAGCTTAATGAGCTTTGGTCCAGAGAAGACAGCGTGTTTCTGGATCCTGTTCACATCTGGCTTCTTCTTTGCATGATAGAGCTTTAACCTGCATTTGTATATTTCAGGGCGAATTTCAGCGTGTTCACAGACAGCGACTTCTGGAAGTCTTTTGAGTCCATGCAGTTATTTCCAGTGAGCATTCATGTCTGGTTTTAATGCAGTGCTGCCTGAGGACCCCAAGATCACCAGAATCCAGTTTGACCCTCAGCCTTGCCCCATGCGCAAAGAGATTCCTCCTGATTCTCTTCTATCATACACTGTAGATGGTGGGATCTTCAAAGTTTTCACAATTTTACATTGAGGAACATTTTTTCTAAAATTGTTCCACAATTCTTAGATGCAATTTGTCTCAGATTGATTAATCTGTCCATAGTCAAAATCTTAGAGGCTCTGCCTCTCTATAATGCTCCTTTCATTCCCAGTCATCTTATTGGTCTTTTACTAATTGACCCAGTTAGCTGTCAAATGCTCCTCCATTTGTTTAGATCTGTTCCAATTACTTTTCCAGCCTTTTGTTCCAGCTGCTTTTTAGTTGTGTTGCTGCTAACAAATTCAAAATGAGCTACTATTTTCCATTGAATGGTAAAAAATTTCAGCATTTGATATGTTGTTTATGGATTTATGAAGTTTTCTAATCTTTGCATCAGAATTGACGTTATAGCTCTAACAGTGAATGTGGCTTATATCCCCACAGTCTTTGCTTGCAACTTCAACAAAAATACATGTTCAACAACCAATGCTGATGTGGTTTAAATGCACCCCTGATCCAATGTCTGAAATCCATTTAGAGTTTATAAGGATGACTGTTAGGCAGAAATTTGTAGAGCATAGATTAAAAACAGCTGTTATACCAGATCTGAACACTCACCTGCATCACGGTGAATTCCTGGATTTCATTACATAGAAATCAGATTAATACTCAAAAAACCTGAAAATCCAAAAACAAAGTCTGGATCAACAAAAGTAAAAACCATGAAACTGAATGGGATTTCACCTTGCTGATATTCATTTTTTCCACAAAAGACACAGTTGTTATTGTCACTATAACTGAAGTCTGAAGACTTAAGTCTGATTTTTCTGTTTTCTTTTCACAGACTTCCTGTGTTTTTATGCAAATCTGTTTATATGTTAATATAATACAACTACTAACTTGGCTTTAATACTGATTTCAGCCTTGCTTCCAGATGCATCTCTGAAGCATCCATTGGGTTTTTCCTGTAACCTATTCTCAAATAAATACCAGTATTTGAAGCAGAGAACTGTATCAAAGCAGCAAGTGTATGAGTTGTATGAGTTCCTACATTCATGGACATCAGAAAGCGAAGTGCTGATTGACATTGATCGCTACCTCAAACCGCACTCTCTGCTGAGACATAGACTTTCTCTTTTCACAACTTGAATAATACCCCTCGGGCAGGTTTGGGGAAAGAGATACCTGTTTGTTAGATTATGGTCTTAATTTCGAGCCAACAGTTGTCACTCCAAAAGCAGAATATGAATCTATGAATATTATGTGTTTCCCACGTTCTCATCTATCTTTTATGATATTCTTAACATCTGTTTATGTGTTAAATGTGCTCATACACGCATGTAACTCTATGTATATTTAAGCATGCATGTGTGAGACGAATGTTAACCTCACACCACACGGACAGACGGTTGTTGATTCCTGGATTCCTCTCTCCAGACTGCTAACGCTGTCGTGGTTTACTGCCTACTTACTTAAGGATCGCTGCAGGGAAATGGCTTCACATCACATGTTTGTTTCCAATCAGTGCAAAAGGAATAACTAAAAATAAACTGGCCCCCTTTTTTCCCCAGGTGACACATCTCTGACAACACACTCACACGAATGTGGTCTCTCTCCTGGTTAATTCAGGAGTAAGAGCAGTGTTTGAGTTTGATTGCATCCCAAGGTCAGCTGGGTTCTGGTAAAAGGGTGTTTGGCAGAGGTGCACATTCTCATGTCAATAACCCTGTGGGTAGAAGTTTTTACTAGCGTGCAAATGCTTCTGTGAAATTCTTGTACTATTGTACAACTGTCATGACTTTCAATGGAGAGTTACAAGCATTCATTTAACTGCACAGCTTCACAAACACTTAAGTCATCTGGAGTCATAGCAGGAGCAGACCGTAAGAAATTTGGATGGAAAAATAAAGTTCAGGAGGAGTGTGAGAGTAAAACATAAATAAATAAAACTGGAAGATAAATACTCAGAGACTCTTGTTATGCTGCTGTGATCAAGTGAAAGACCATAATTGTCTTATTTAAAATGGAGACAGTTCTCAGCTGCTGCATCTAATCACCTCCAATCAGCCACAGACTTGTGATAAATCTGAAAAATGCCATGCTTGACTGTGAATGTAACTGGATAACTTTGATTCAGGGCAAAACAAAGACATGCAATCATTTAAATGACAGTCTCAATTGCACCAGCTTTGGATACAGAATAGTTTTTTCATAGAGAGCAGTGTGGTGTTCCATTGTTTATGACATGCTGCAGTAATGCGCCGCTCGGGGACGAGTGCGGGTTGCAAAGCCAGCTCCTGCAAATGGATGATAGCAGCTCCGAAACAGGATGTTTCTTTTGAGACAGGAAGTGAACGGAGTCAACAGGGTTAATGAGGTTTCTCCTCTCCAAACAAACAGCTCTGACACTGTGACCACATTATCAAGAAAAATATTTTTTTATGACAGTCTATCTAGGAAAACCATGTGATCACAATTTTGAACCAGGTTTACCATCTTGTTTGTTTACTTTTCTCCTCATGTTAACACATTTTCTTTGGTAACTGGTAAAAAAATACAATGTTATAGTAATTCAATATAATTAGTAAGACTAATATTCAATTCTGCTTTATTTGTAAAATGCCAGTTCATGACAAAGTCATCTCAAGACACTTTTATAGGCAGTCCAATTCATTGTTGTCCAATTATAATTAAATTAAAATAAATCCATTACATAATCCACATTAGTCAAATTTATAATTACTGTGTGTATATGACTCAATCTATAAACAATCATTAGCTAACTACGAAACCAATGGATTGCATCAAACTTTACATTCAATTAAGTCTAAATTGAACCAAAATTTAACAGATTAAATTTAATCTGCCTCAACCAGTTGGGGTGGAGAGGGCAGGAAAGAGGGGTCACAGATTAACATGAGCCTGCAGTCCATGTAGATTGGTTTCTATCTTTACATCATTACTGAATGTGCATGCCAAGGGGAAAAACCTTTGAAGCTGATCATGATTTGATGTTTATTTTATTTTATGTTATTTTAATCATTTTTAGTTTAAACAATAATCAACATGTTGCATAACATAATGCATAGTTCCCCACTTCTCAACCAATGGCCAATGACAGCCACACAATACACAAGAAAACAGAAAAAAATGAAAGAAAGAAAATTGGGGATATGCACATATTCCATTGCATACACCAGCATATAGAGGGGGTAGAAAATAAATGGGCACATAATACAATGTGCATAGAAATGAAGGGCAGATAATAAGTATTATAACTGAACACTATGAGGGAGTTTCGGTTTTAATCCAAGGCTCCCAAATCTTTTGGCAAATAATCATGAACATGATCATGAAATTATGATAAGCATCTTTTGTGCATTCATTTTGAACCGATAATGCAGAAAGTCCATTTAGCTGAATCGCCGAGGCCTCACGTCCAGTTCAGCATCCTTCTTGCATCCTGTCTCTTCTCTGAGCTCTCTCCAGCCAGTAAAAGTCAGTCTGCTGTTGACTTGTTGTCTTGCTCCATTTTGTTGAATTAGCCATGGTGCCAGTGTGTTGATATCCAGTTGCTGCCGTGTGATGCGGCGCTGTGAAGCAAAAAGCAACTGTAACATCATGCCCTGGCAGGTTCTCAGCCTCGGGATGCTGCAGAGTAACATCAGCTCCAGGAATGTCAGTGTGTCATCAAAACGAGTCAGAAGCACAAAGTTTTAAAGCTGAAAACATAGAGTTGCTTTAAAATGTGACCTTACTTGTCATTTGATATTAGTTGTGAGTTCCTGCTCTTTGGTGGTATTTTTAGTCAGAAGGGTCTATAAGCAAAAATTGCCATGATATTTTATGCCTGTTAAACAACATGTGAAGACGTTTTGTACATGTGGCAGCGCAATCTGGGAAAATGCCTGGAAGTGTTGGAAATTTTCTTTGCTCACACCACACCAAGTACATGGTTGTATTTATAATGAAATATGATTAGAAACGACCAGATAACACTATTACTAAAAAAATGTGTTTTAAAACTCATCCAAGTGACCCAATACCCACTTACAGAGGTATATTTGCATGCATAGAAGTCCTTACATCTACAGGATGTTATCGTGTTCTCTATTTAGAGATAAAGAATTATAACAGTAGATCACATTTTTGCATTTTTGACTTGACTACATAGTTACCCTTTTGGATAATCAGAACCCAGATCCCTTTTATTAATCTGAATCCACAATTTTTCTTGATACTTTTGCATGAGAATGTATTAAAACCTTTATTTTATTTTACAGAACTGAACACTGGATTCCTTCAGATGTGGTTGCATTGGGTTTCAGTTAATTCCACCAAGTTCAGAAGCAACTCCTGGTCAATTTTTAATAAATGCTGCATCAAGATACATGGGCTAAGCAGGAAGCAAAACATATGAATTGAACAGAGAATAATTCACCCTTTGCAAACTTCGGATTTTTTATCAAAAATTTGTCAAACAAATCAGATTAACAAGTCAGAAATCAAAGAATTTTAACCGTGGATGCTGATGGATGATTGATACTGAGATTTTTAAGTTTTACTTCCACAAACCTGAGAATGGCAGTGATGCAGAACTGTGATAGTTGATGAACAAGCACACTGAGATTGTGTACTTTATCCAGAAAACGGTCCTGGAGGTTGCCTCGTCATCATTAAAAGCTACATGCTGTACATAGTGACAGTCAAAGAATGTGCAGTAGAAGACCCGTCATGGTCCAGTAAATAAAAACAACCAAAGCAACCAACTACTGAAGTAAATTGATGTCATCTGTATACAACTCAGTGGTTGCAGTTTACAGAATGCATGAGTGTGTTTCCAGGAACATGAGCTAAAGTAACAACACAGCAGTGTTGTACATTGTGTGAGTTTCCTGGTTGTCTCAGCAGTCCACCGACACTTTAAATTCAAGTGGTTTTACACAGTTTAGTTATATTGCGTACTTACACTTTATTCAGTTTGAGTGCAGTTACACAAACATTGTATGATGTAATAAAACAATAAATCCTGCTTACTTAAAGTTTATGTTGCTGGGATTGAACTGAATGATCATTCTGGATTATATCCTTTTTCCATCAGCGGCTGGGTAGCTCAGTTGGCAGGGCACCTGTCTCCCATGCAGGTAACCCGAGTTTGAATTCCTCAGGAGGACATACTGTATATTAATACCTTTCAGTTGGGTCCCTGCGCAAGACCCTTAACACTACTGCCTAACCACATTCAGATGTAAGGCGCTCTGGAGAAAAGCGTCTGTTAAATGTTAAAATGAAGAGTTGGTTGTTGGACTGGCTTTTATCTTTAGAACTGCCTTAATTCTTGGTGTGATAGATTCATCAAGGTTATGGAAACATTTCTCAGAGGTTTTCTCCATGTTGACGTGACAGCATCACACAGTTGCTGCAGGTTTATCGGCTGCATCCATGATGAGAATCTCCCGAAGCTGCTCTACTGGACTGAGATCTGGTGGCTGTGGAGGCCGTTGGAGTCCAGTGAACTCATCGTCATGTTCTAGAA
>JBAFTC010000021.1:813270-833981 GCA_037177435.1 Melanotaenia nigrans
GAGAAACATGTTTATCATGAGAACTACGTTCATCATGAGACCCACGTTCATCACAAAAAGCACTTTCATCATGAGAAACACGTTCATCATGAGAGACACGTTCATCATGAGAAGCACGTTCATCATGAGGAACACATTCATTATGACAGACATGTTCATCATGAAAAGCACGTTCATCCTGAGAAACACGTTCATCATGAGAAAAACGTTCATCACGAGAAAAACGTTCATCACGAGAAAAACTTTCATCATGAGAGACATGTTCATCCTTAAAGAAGCACGTTTATCATGAAAAGCACGTTCATCATGAGAAACACTTTCATCATTAAAGAAGCACGTTCATCATGAAAAGCACGTTCATCATGAGAAACACGTTCATCATGAGAAACATGTTTATCATGAGAACTACGTTCATCATGAGACCCACGTTCATCACAAAAAGCACTTTCATCATGAGAAGCACGTTCATCATGAGAGACACGTTCATCATGAGAAACACGTTCATCATGAGGGACACGTTCATCATGAGAGACACGTTCATCATGAGAGACACGATCATCATGAGAGACATGTTCATCATGAGAAGCATGTTCATGAGAAGCACGTTCATCATGAGAAGCACGTTCATCATGAGAAACACGTTCATCGTGAGAAACACATTAACCAGCCTAGATGTGTATTTATTAGTTACTAACCAGCCTAGCTGTTTACTGACCAGTTATTAACCCACCTTGCTGTTTACTAACTAGTTATTAACCAGCCTAGCTGTTTACTAACCAGTTATTAAACAGCCTTGCTGTTTACTGACCAGTTATTACCCTTCCTGGTTATTAACTAGTTACTAACCAGCCTAGCTGTTTACTAACCAGTTACTAACCAGCCTAGCTGTGTAGGTAGTCCAACCCTAGCCAGATCTCTGGTTTCCTACATGTTTAGCTCATCATCCAGCTGCACAATGCTCAGGCAGCAGCAGCTGCATCACCTACGTTCCTGTCAGCAGGTAGCTAATAGAAGGACGACACGTCATGGAATAATGTTCATTTTCTTCAATCATCACAGTGATGGAGGTCCAGCTCTTTTCAAAGATTCAGCACCCTTAGAAGAGCTGGGTCTTCCAGCTTCATGCTTCATTTTGTGTCACTCTGAGCTTTAATTTTAGCATAATTTAGCAATTGTGATGGTTTGTGTCGTCTTTCATTCAGTGTTTTCAGGAAAGAAAATTCTATGCATTTGTCTATTCTATTCTATTTTCTATGCAAATCAGTTACTATTGTTACTGTTGCTGCATCTAGACCCAGGACACACTGGACAGACTACATCTCACTGCTGGCCTAGGAATGCCTCGGGATTCTCCCGGATGAGCTGGTGAATGTGGCCGAGGATAGGGCAGTCTGGGTTTCCCTACTTAGGCAGCTGCCCCCACGACCCGACTCTGGATAAGTGGCAGAAGATGGATGGATGGATGGATGGATGGATGGATGGATGGATGGATGGATGGATGGATGGATGGATGGATGGATGGATGGAATGGGGGGAAAGTCAGGAAAGAATAAAGTAGTCCTATAAAAGGTGTTGCAGGGCTGACTCACAAAGCCGGAGAAGAGCCTCTGCGCCAGCAGGTGGAGGTGTTGCACTCGGTTCACTGCGATGGAGAACAGACGCTGGCTGTCTGTGATTGGCTGACAGGAAAAGGCCTGACACAGCACTGCCAGTAGGAAGATGGCTGAGAAACACACAGGTAAGAAATGAACAGAATTCCATCATCTGCATATTTATTCCTGATAAAACCCAACATCAGATCTGACTGATGAAACCTGGATTGAATAAACTACTAACAGGAGAATCCTGGATGTTTCAGAGAGAAATTGATCCTAGCAAGTACGTAATAAACGTGAAGAACGAAGCCGTCATCGTGTCCTGTTTCTGTCAGGCTGTATCTGCAGCGTCCAGCAGTCTCCATCGGAGGACTCTGGGCATATCAGGACGGTTAGGTGGACTGGAGCAGAACTTCTCTGCCTGGAGCAGCTGGAAGAATCATGTTAACGTCAAGTTTCTACTGAACACATAAAGGCCCAGGATGAAACATTTTCTAGGTTTATCTGCAGACGGACTCTGACTGGATGGTTCCACCATGTGCGTTCTCACCGAACAAGCTGTGGGATCTGAGTGGGTCATCCAGCTAATCGCCCAGTTTAAAACTCTAGGATAAAAGGAGAAGACCCAGTTAATGTGCACCCGGTCAGAGCACGGCAGCTCTCCTACTCAAACATTGATTTTCTTCTCCAGTTTCATCCGTATCCTTCCGCCTCAGCAGCACAATATAGTCCCAATGAACGTGGAACTTCTGTTTACCCAAAACCAAAACTACTCCGACAGTAACACGCTGTCAGTAACGGTTTCTCCTCAGTAACGGTGACAGTGTTGTAACCATGGAAACAGTCATTAGCTAGACTACCCGTTACTTGAAAAAGGAACGCCGTTAGGAACGCCGTTACTCCCGTCACTGCAGCTGATACAGGTGAACTTACTCCTCACCTTGATCTGAGACTTTTGCTTACAGTAAAATCTCTTAACAGTTTTGTTACCTGGACTCAGACCTGGGAGTAGTCCTGGACTCAGACCTGGGAGTAGTCCTGGACTCAGACCTGGAAGTAGTCCTAGTAGATCCTAGAACTCCAGTCCTTACTAAGACCAGGAAAGTAGATCCTAGAACTCTAGTCCTCACTTAGACCAGAAAAGTAGATCCTAAAACTCCAGTCCTCAGATCTTTACACTGGCTTCCTGCTGTTAGTTTACAAAGACCTGAATGGTTTAGGACCAGAATCCATTCAGGATCTTCTGGTTGGTTATGAACTCAGGTCATCAGGGTCAGGTCTACTTTCTGTTCCTAGAGTCAGAACTAAACGTGGAGAGGCAGCGTTCAGCTTTTATGCTCCTCACATGTGGAACAAACTTCCAGAAACCTGCAGGTCTGCTGACTCAGCAGTTTTACATCAGAGTTAGAACTTTTCTATTTGCTGATTTTTATCAGAACAACTGTTAATTCCCCACACTGGAACTTTATGTCTGGCTTTTTATCTTTTTTTTGTTTTTATTTAATTTCTTTTATTTCATTGAAAGTGTGTTTTAATGCTGTTGTTACTGCTTCCTGCCCCCACTGTGATGTTTTAATGTTTTATGTAAAGCACGTCTTCTACATGAAATGTGACGTACAGATAAACCTGCCTTGGCTTAGCAGCTCAAGTTTCATGATTTATTTGTTGATTAATAACCTGTCAGTTTAAATGATCGGGTCAGCTGATCCATGAATGAAAAATGCTTCGTCTGCAGGAAAAAACAATAAATAAGTCAATTTTGTGTCCCTGAAAACACATCTGCTGCCATGTTTGTTCCATGAAGCTGAGTTTGGCTTCTACATTCCTGGGAACTGCAGACTGAAGCGGAGCGGTTCTCTGCAGGCAGATAATAACAGGGTTTACTGGGTTTTCTGGGTTTCTGGGCCACGTGCTGACAAATTGCTAGCTGCATGTGGTGAGCAGACATCAGCCCAACATCTCGCCGCGGCCTTGGCCTGAAAACCGCCTGATTTTAAACTAAAACTGATCAGATCTGCAGTGAGGTCTGTCTGCAGGTAGGAACACCTCCCATCTGCTGACGAGGGGGAGGAAATCCTGGTTCCCGCCAGCCTGAGTCACATGTCTGACAGCAGATTACTGCAGGGTGATGTAACAGGATTGTCTTTCTCTGAGCGATGAGCTGGAACCACAAAGGCCTCCAACAACCAGAGAGGTCATCTCCTCCTGGGATCAACACGGAGCTCAGACATGTTCCAACAAGCTGCTGAGGGGAACAGAAAACACCACGCCAGCTCTTCTAATCCCACAACAATGATGGGACACTACGGCAGGAGATCATGTGACTCAAAACAACCGCCGACCAGGCTCAGCCTTGAGTTTCAGGTCTAAAACAGTTCAGAGTTCCTCCTTCAGTGACTCAGAGAGAATAAACAGATCTGTTCAGACACGCCGCCCAGAAACTGAAACCAAATAAATCTCTTTCAGCCCAACAAAGTTTCAGATCTCAGTTCAAGCTCTACAATTAAACATTTCCCCTAACGACGGTAATCCATCATCGTCTTCGTCCCGTCTCTTCTCTGAGATCTCCCCTAACGACGGTAATCCATCATCGTCTTCGTCCCGTCTCTTCTCTGAGATCTCCCCTAACAACGGTAATGCATCAGCGTCTTCATCCCGTCTCTTCTCTGAGATCTCCCCTAACAACGGTGATCCATCATCGTCTTCATCCCGTCTCTTCTCTGAGATCTCCCCTAACAACGGTAATCCATCATCGTCTTCGTCCCGTCTCTTCTCTGAGATCTCCCCTAACGACGGTGATCCATCATCGTATATTATTGAGTATTTTAGTCTGTCTGGTCTTTCTCTGTTCTGGACCTGGTCTGTGCCACTATACTTCCTGTTTTCCTCACGTCATTGGCTGCATGGTGGATCTGAGATGTGGACTGAGATCTTGAAGGAGACGGGATCTTATTATTATAACCTTTATTTGACCAGAAAAGAAACTCGCTGTGATTAAAAATCTTTTTTGGACGAGACGGCAGACATGAATGAGCTTCTGTTTCACAAGCAAAACTTGGTCTGAGGATCTGCTGCTGGCGCTTCAAGAATGAATCTGTTGAGGGTGAAATCAGCTGATGGTCTCAGATGTGTGGTTTCTGTGTCTGTGACTCAGACCTGCTGATGCTGCAGAGTCAGAGCTACCAGCTGGAACATCATCAGATGAAGATCTGATGATGATGACCTGGATCTCAGATCAAGAGAAAAGTTTCTTTCTGTGGCTGCAGATGAGGTTCTGAGTTTTACAGCCGGACCCAGCTGGAGTTTCCTTCAGAAACACCTGACGGAGCTGCAGGATGGATCAGGATCGGAGTGGATGGAAAACTGGAAACGATGCAGCAAAACCAGAACCAGCCCATCTGACCAGGTTACAACCCTCTGACCTTCACTGAGACGCTGATGGATTCATGAAGGTCCAGAGAGTCCAGATCGATCCCAAGTTACAACCTGAAAACAATCCACATCTACTGATCCGAGTCACAGATACAGTTTCCTGTTTCTTTTCCAGCTACTGAACATGAAGGTAACTCACTGGAGTTGCTGGAGTTCAGGATACAATCGCTGAATGGCCGAAGCTTCGCATTTACACGTGCAGTCGTTCAGGTTCACATGTTCATCCAGCTCAGAGGGAAACATCATCAGCTGGGCTCCAAGTATTCCATAATAAGCTCTTCAGCTGCTTCATTTATCTAATTATTCATCAGAAGTTTGACCCAAAAAAAAGATAAATAAAAATAAATAACTTCATCAAGTTTGGACATTTAGAAAAAAGAAAATCCATAAAAATGTTTTAAAGCTGCTCAAAACAGAAAGAGGACTCAGACCTGGTTTCCTCGGTGGGACGTTAAACCAGTTCTGACCTTCCTGAGAAGACAAAGACCCACTGCTTCATCACTGTTTCTATTAAAAGGAAATAAATCTCTTTTCAAACAGCAGCACCACCTGGAACGAATTATCATTCGATGTTCTGAGATGGATCATCCACATGTTTTTAATGAATGTTTTCCTTCTTCACAACCAGAGTCTCTTCTGACCACTAAAACGTTTCGTTCTGTTAGGAACAAACTGAGGGAACAACCAGGCAAACTGAAGTTTTATCTCACCTACATTTCTGCTCCTTTAAAGAGTAGAAGTTAAAATAAACATAAATGTTGACATGATTAAAAGAACCGTGGTTCATGTTTTTATCATATCTCCAGCCTGCTGATGAGGGAAGCCGTGAAGCTGGTTTAGTAAAAGGTGTTCCCTGCAGCCTTCTGGCAGAGATTCCTCTGAACATCCTCCTCTTCTCACAGCTGAAATGAAGCTGGAGGTGGAAACACGACTCAACTCGCTCTGACTGCTGCTGGGCTCCGATTCCTCTGTAGCAAACACCCAAATGACGGAGCTGCAGGGAAAACCTGAATGCCGTTGGCCGGTATGATGTCACAGTTCTGCTGCATCACACTGCAACGCCTCGCCCAGCAATGCCCCCCCAATGCACCCCTGCTTCAACCCCCTGCTGCCATCCATTGTCCCTCCTCACACCCCCATTGTCCCCTCTGTGACCATCAATCGCCCTGCATCGCCCCCCATCATCCCTCCATTGCCCCCCATCATCCCCCCATCGCCCTGCATTCGCCCCCCATTGTCCCTTCATTGATCCCCTCATCATCCCCCATCGTCCCTCCATTGACCCCCATCATCCCCCCATCACCCTGCTTCGACCCCCCATCACCCTGCATTGCCCCCCATCATCCCCCCATCGCCCTGCTTCGACCCCCCATCACCCTGCATTGCCCCCCATCATCCTGCGTCAACCCAACTTGCTGCTCAGCTGGTGAATGTGAAGCTTTAATCCCAGAAAATCCTTTAACTGGATTAAGAGTCAGACTCAGATCCACAACAAGAGTGAAAGTGCTACACACGCGCGCGCGCACACACACTCACACACACACACGTGTCAGTTGTACATTTCGTACAAACAAATAAAGCATCAACAGAAACATAATCTGGCTGTTTTATTGGGCTCATCAGGACAAGCATCGTTCGGTCCTCGTCGCAACATCTCTGTTAACATGTTGGTGGGACTGGACAGGGACAATTAATGTCCTTTCAGAGGACTTTATCTTGGACTCAGAGACCTGAGATATGAGAGGAACCTGACAGACTACTAAATAAAACATCCTCCTGCAGCCCCAGGAAGATCCAAACTAAGAGTCCTGAGAAGACGGAGAACTGAGCCTCACAGGGCTCCATCTCCTGCATGAGACAGAACCAGATCCAGATCATCCGAACAACACCAAACGTCCTCTTTAACCCTGAGGAGCTGGAAATAAAGCCGAGGTCCGGAGTGTCTCTGCAGACATTAATCCCTCCCTGACAGCTCTGACGGGTCTGAGCCGTCAAGTCAGGATCAACCCTGCTTCTTCTATTTCTGTGTCCATCTAATTCGGGACCAACCTGAAACCTGTGAAGCTGGACGAAGGTCTTTACCATCAGCTGATCTCCATCGCAGGAGAACATCCACACACCAGAAACTGTCCAAACCAAAGCTCATTTTCTTTCAATTACTTTCATTTCTCAAGTCATTTTATTTAAAAGAAAAAGTTTTAGTTAAAATCTTTGTTAGAAAAGTAACAGGACTCGTACTAAAGCTCGTTCTGAGCTTCCTTCATGGAGAAAAATCCGGTTATTTCCACTTTTTATCTGAAGTCAAAGTTCATCATAAACTGGACATTATGCAGTAAAAAACTTTTTGATAGTTTAAAGAGGTGAAGTCAGGAAGTTAAACCTGAACATGACCATGTGTTTGTGTATTTAAACGCAGGAAATCCAGAACCCACCAGGGTTCTGTCTCCACAACCTGAGGACATGTGTTTAGTCTCTGTGGGTCTGAGCAGCACCAACAGGCTGCAGCCAGAAAAATCCAGACCATAAAAGGTCTGAAGAGGCAGATCTGCTGAGAGCGTCTCACAAACAAACTCTTTTCTTTTGTCTCTGCAGCTCGACGTTCTCATCCCGTTCAGCTTCCACCATATCTGCAGCTTTGACCCCGGTTACAACGCTCCCAGCCTCTAACGGGTCGGTCAGACCACCACACCAGCAGCTCGGTCCTGGATCCAAGCCCACAGCCAGATTGTGGATCTGACCCAAGCTGCATCCAGGTTCTGGACCAGCCGGCTCCCGGCCCGGATCTTCCTCTGAGGGGAGGAAATGAAAACACGACGGAGATAAACAGCTGAAGACGTTTCCTGATCTCTGGGATCTGAACGAGTCCTGCGGGAGGAATTTCTGTCTCTTATCAGCGACTGCGGCTATAAAACATCTCGTTAAACATCTTTTCAGCCAAAACGTCACACCCTGCTCGTCTGCAGCAGATCCATTCACCTCTACACAGCCAGCCCGACGCAGACAGAGAAAAGTTCCTGGTACTTTAACACACTCTGATCCATAGAACTGGCCCCAGATTAGGACCTGGTCTTAGACCCTTTTACACCAGTACTGGGAGAACAATATGATGCAAGTTAAAAAGGAAGTTTAGGATAAAACTCAAACATTAACTCAGAGTCTAAATATCCAGGTGTGCCCACTTCTCTGATTCTGCAGAGCAGACTGAATCTGGTCCACGTCCTGAACTGGTCTAACACCTGAGGTCTGTGCGCTCTGAAATAACAGCTGTGAAAACCTGACCCGGTCTGGAGCGCGTCAGCTTCTCCTTTAAACTGTAAGGAAGGAAACTGGGGTCAGACGGGAGCCCCCGGTTCCTCCCATCCACCGCATCAGCTGAGCGGTGAGCCAGCAGTGAACCAGGTCTGCTGCAGCCACAAGCAGCAGCAGGATTATCCGAGTCCCTGAGGGGGGGTCGGCTCCCTGCAGCCCCCTCCTGCCTGTCTAAGCTAACGTCAGCAGCTTTGTTCCACGGCCGGAGTCTGGGTGTGGCTGGATGAGATTACTGAGAGCTGCAGAGGTAACGTCCGTCCTACATCAGCAGGGCCCCCCCCCCCACCTAGACTCGACATTAATCCTGTCCGCCGTTTGGAGATGAATCGACCGACAGAAATAAAACTGAACTTGGTAAAAAAGGCAGTTTGCTGGATTATTTCTCTCCTGTAATAACACCAGCAGGAGAATATTTCAGGGGGGGTTGGTACATTTTCTGGGGGAGAAACCCCCACGTTCACCTGCAGAAGCACCTGAAGTTGTACCTGCTTTTAAAGGTGATAATACAACCACCGGGCTTCTTACAGCTGTGATGCTACAGCCGCTGAACGTGAAATATTTTACATCTACATGAAGCTTTTTAGTCATTTTAACCTTATTTTTATTTATTTTACCTATAATCTAAAACATTATCGCTCCAAATTTATTCTATAAAAATCTAGCTCATATTTACCACTGAGTTAAAGTTATTACAATTATGTGTATATTAAACCATATCCATCTATCCTACCGTGCATGGCAGGGTACTGGGTGTACTGGGTGTACTGGGTTACTCCTTATGTCCACTGGAGTGGATCATTTGCTAATTTATCGTCCTATATGCTAGAAACAGCTTTTAAACAGGCATCCACTGACGTGGAGGCTACGCATGACACAGAGAAAAATCATCCAAACACACGTTTATTTATTTATTTAAGACTAAAATCAAATCTAACTCATATTTAATGTTTATACTGAACTCAGTTTATCAGTTTGAGTTAAACGTTTTCCGGTAAAGGAACCGTAGAAGCAAGACAAGCTGATAAAACATTATTGCTGAAAGTAGAGCTGTGATGTTACTGCAACACATCATTTAATGATTAAAATGCCTGAAAACTGAATTTAACATGATAAAAACCTACAGCCAGACTAGTCAGGGTCAGCATCCGCCTCAGATTTTAGTATTTCTAGTTCTTCTGATTCTATAACTGGTACAAACAGAGTTTTGTTTTGGATGAGTTTTATTTCTTCTGAGGATCAGAATAACCTGATGTGTGTGAGTTTAGGTGGAGGAGGGGCAGCTGGGTGAGACAGGAGGCCCAGGTGGAGAGCACTTACCCGGGAAGGCGTGAGGGCTTGGCGACCCTCTCTTGAGGCACTTGGAGCAGAGGATGTGGACGGAGTAGTGCAGACCAGGCCACTCCTGCAGCAGCGCGTTCAGCTCCTCCACCAGCGGCGTGACGGCCTGCCACGCAGTCCACATGTTGGGCAGCGAGGCGTGGCTGGCGATGGACAGCGTCTCCTCCTGCAGCGTCCCCCTGGACGGCCGGTGGCTGATCACCACCGGGACTTTCCCCCGATAGGCCAAAATCTGATCCCTGCTGTCCGAGCGCTGGACCACATGGCCGTTGATCTGCACGCTGAAGCGGGCGAACAGGCCGGCGGGGAACAGGAAGGGGAAGCTGTACTGGACGTGGAGCTGCTCCACGGAGAAGAGGGGACTGACGGGGAGAGCGCTGCCTCCGGCCGTAGCCTCCACCTGTGCTTCCTGGCTGCTGACATAGCTGGGGAACTTGTACCAGACCGTGGCTCCGTTCAGGGGCTTGCTACGGGGTTTGTTGATACAGTAGCAGACCCCCATCTTCTCCAGGAGCTCCATGATGAGGTGGAGGTCCTGCTGGGTCTGGACAAGCGGCCTCAGGAGCAGCCGGATCACATTGGAAGGCAGAAGGCCGTGCTGGAGGAAGTCCTCAATGTGGTGCTGCAGGTGGGTGACCCTGAGGTTCTCGCCCTTCTCGTCTTCTATAACCAGACTCACCCTCCCCTTGTCCCCCCTCTCCCCCTCGGACAGCAGTCGGTCCAACAGAGTGGACTCGTCCCTCTGGAAGAAGACATTCAGAATTGCGATGAAGCGTGGAAGGTTGTGGAAAACGTACTCCTTCAGGGTCAAACTGTCCTCAAAGTAGAGCAGCTTCCCGCTCTCGTGCAGGTAGGACAAGGCGCTCTGCAGCCGGTCCTCGGTGAGTCCCGCCTGGAGGCCCAAACGGGCCGAGTTCCACCACGACAGCCACAGATCTTTGGACTTAAAGTGCAGCTCCTCCAGCATCTGCCAGGACTTTGGCAGCACGCGGTGGAGGTTGGGAAAGATGTCCCGGTGGTCTGCGACGGACATGAGCTTCTCCTGCAGCCGCCGGATGTTCCTCTGCGTCTCCATGCAGCTGACGCTCAGGACGGGGCACAGGATCTGCAGCCGGTGGTTCAGCATGTACTGCAGCTGGGCTTTCCGCCGCCTCAGGTTCCGGTCGCTGACACCGTAGAACAGCACGTGAGGGCTGGAGGTGCGGACACTGAAGCCCTGCTCCAGGGCGTGGTCCACCTGCTGAGCTAGGCTCCTCAGGATCTGGGTGTCCCTCTTCTCCTGCAGCCCAATCTGCTGGTGGATGTCCAGAGTTTTCTCCTCCAGCTCTGCCTCCGAACACAGGTCTGCGTGGGTGCCCACCAAGCACACCACGGCGTGGGGCACTTTGGCACAGAGCAGGTGGAGGAAATACCCCACGTGGGCGTAGAAGTTCTTGGGTGAGTATGTTTTGAGATTGAGGACAAGGATGAAGAGAGCACCGGGGGACAGAAAAAAGGGAGTGATGAGGTCGTAGTTTTGGTTTCCTGACAGATCGAACACCAGGAAGGTGAGATGGCGATCGGCGTCCGCCACCCAGTTGGTGACTTCGATCCCTTTGCTTCCCTGGGCTCCTCGGACATCCTGCTTGGTGCTCACCAAGCTCTGCCTCAGCCGGGTCTTCCCAGCAGCCTTCATCCCCATCAGGACCAGTTTGAGCCGCGGCTTCACGGCGTGCTGCGACTGGGCGAGCTCCTTCTGGTAGACGGCGATGTAAGGGATGCCCTTCATACACACCTCGTAGGGAGGCTGGATGAGCGGGTTATCCTTCACCTTCCAAATGTTCACTTTAGACAGTTTCCCAAAATGATCTGGAAGAATCGCTATTTGGTTACCCTGTAAAACCAGTTCCTCCAACTTCTCCAGCTCCACGATGGAGTCGGGCAGGTGTGTGATGCTGTTATTGTCCAACCAGAGGTTGACCAGCTTCACCAGCTGACCAATCTCCTCTGGAACATGAGTCAGTTTATTCCTGCTCAGGTAAAGTTCCTCCAACCCTGTGATGCTTAGAAGAACCTGGGGGAAGTTCTGGAACTCATTGGAGGATAAATTGATCATTTTCAGTCTCTGCAGGCAGCTGAATGCAGGCGGCAGCGCGCTCAGGTGGTTCCCGTCCAGCATCAGGCTCTCCAGGCTGTGCAGGTGGCAGAAGGTGTCGGGTAAGGAGGACGTGTGAAGACTGCTGAGCCACAGGATTTTGGTGGACTTCAGCCTCGTGATGTCGGCTGGTAACACCTCAAACTTGTTCCCGGAGAGATCCAGCTCCTCCAGCTCCTTCAGGGCCAGGATCTCAGGGGGAAACTGATTCAGCTTGTTGTGGTCTGCATCTAGCGTCCGCAGGCTGAGGAGGCCGGAGAAGGATCTGGGGAGGTTGTGCAGGTCGTTGAAGCTGATGTCCAGCTCCTCCAGGGACTGGAGCAGCCCAATCTGAGCTGGCAAGCTCTGGACTTTGTTGTGACTGATGCTCAGCTTCTTCAGCCCCTTCAGCTGACCCACGCCTTCAGACAGGCTTCTCAGGCTGTTGTGGCTCATGTCGAGCTCCACCAGCTGGCCCAGCTCGAACACCCCCCGGGGAACGGAGCTGAACTTGTTCCTGCGGAGGATGAGGATGCGCAGGTTGTTGAGGGTGGACCCCAGCCCGTCCGGCAGCTCCTGCAGGGAGTTGTTCCCCAGGTTCAGCGCCTCTATCTCGGCTATGTCCTCTGGCAGGACGATCTGGTTGTTTTTGGAGCAGAGGGTGAGCTGGCGCAGGTTGCTCCGCAGCTTCCTGGAGCGGAGGGCGGCATCCCTCCACAACTTGGCCGTCTTCAGCTTGTTCTCCTTGTCCTCCATGGCGCTGCAGCCCGACCCCCCCTCCTCCTGCTGCTCCTTGTTTTCATTCAGAGTTCTCATGGAGCGGGCTGCATGGTGGACGGAGTCCCTCAGAAATCAACGAACCCCCCCTCAGCGAGGAGAGAAGAGTCACTTCGAGTCGGGAAATAATGAGGAGCGTCGACGGGAACGGGAGGAGTGTCCGCGGAGGCATCCTCTCCTCCTGCGCCACTCCGCGCACAATGAGAGCCGACCAGAGCCGCTACAGCTCCGGATCTCTGCCCGAACCGGATCCCCGGAGCCGCTGTTGTCCTCGGGTCATCGCGGCTGTCCGCATCGCTTCCAGAACCTGTCCTCTGGGTCTCTGTCCGCCTGGATCCACCCGTTTCTGAGGCTTTCCGAGCCGCTGAAGGTCTTCCTGGAAGCAGGAGGTGGAAGTGAAGCAGCAGCAGCGAACACTGCGTCAGATCTCCCGGTGCTCCTCCTCCTCTTCCTCCTCCTCCTCCTGCTGCTGCTGCTGGGTGGAGGTGGGAGGAAGAGGGAGAATCATCATCCTCAACTGTTTTAACCTGCTTCAAATCAGACAAGAATTGAAATTATAAACTAAATAATAATAAAAACTGTCATGATGCTGATTCAAACTCAGTAATATGAGAAATAAGAACAACACTAAATCCACAAGTCAGAGAAAACATGAGAGAATTATTTTATAAATAACAGGATGAAATGATCAGGTCGTTTTATTCAGAATAGACTGGAAACTGTAGGCATCATCATCATCATCATCATCGTCATCTATTTATTTATTTTTCGTATGAGTTAATGCAACAACACATCACTAAGTTTATTTTAATATTTTGAGTTTTTAATCACTTTTAATTAATTTTTTTTCATATTTTATGATTATTCTTTACAGTCTAGCTCCACCTGGTGGACATGATGTGTAATTACATGAACCAGCTGGGCCAGCGTGATGGGCCCTACACAGTCAAAACCCTGCTAGGATGGGTCATAAATGGTTCAGTAAATGTTTACAGTGATGGTGAGAGTGGCTGCCCATCAGGTCACGCCAACAGAAATGCTTTTATCAGCTTCAGAAAGGACACTATAAATTCCAACTTCCTTTCTGAAGGGAAGATGTCTTTCTACCAAACAGCATTTCTGTTGCTCTGTAACGCATCCTTGGTCTGAAAAATAAAAGTAGAGAAATGCAGTGTTTCATTAGGAGGACACCAACTTTATTGCTTTTTTTAACCTGTCTTGTCCAGCATCATAGCAGCAGAATTATAGTCGAGTTGCTGTGTTTCGCCAAACAAATTTGCTTTGCCAAGAGGAGGCTTATGGGTATAAAGCTCCTCTTAATAATCTGATTCATTTATTTATATATTTACTGTTGAGTTGAATCACGGAATCTATGTAATCTTACTGGACCTGACCGGAGAGGACAGAAAAAGAAGGAAGACAGCAAACAGAAGCAAAAAGGGAAAGAAAACAAAGAAAGGAGACAAAAACACTACAGACAGAAGACAACGACTCTTCAATCCACACCATCACCAGACAACAAACTGTTCCACCTGTACATAAACACACCAGAAAACTTTCCTACGGCTTTTACTGAAAAAACAAAGCTGCCAGTGAGTTCTTAAATAATAACCAAACCAAAAAGACATATCACAAAAGTAGCACAACAACAACCAGATACTAACTTACAGGTGGAAAAAAAAAGAGAAATTATCTTTTAGTGTATAAACCTGCTGGACATCTCATTGATTGTGTCAGCATGCAGAGGATGAGGAATAAGGGGTGATCAGTGATGAGGAGTGGTGAGTGTGCAAATGCGACCACGACTCTACGGAGGCTAGAGGCAGATCAGGGCAGCCCAGAGACCCGGGCCCTCAGCGGCAGCCCCGGTGCACGAACCCAAGCTACCCCACCCCGAAGATGACTCCATTTCCACCCGGAGGGTGGCAGAGGAGAGCCCCAGCCAGTGCCCTCCATGGTCTTAGTGCACAGTCCCCAGTGGGCCAAGATCGGCAGCCGCCGGCCCTGCCAGGCACTAGCCAACAGGCCACCCCCCACCCCCCAAAGGCAGAGGGCCTGCACCATACCTAGGAGAACCAGGCTCCCCCAGACAACCACCCGGCATGGGCCAACACATACCTCAATGTTCCAATGTGCACACCCCGGGAACCAGGGTGCCATTGACCCCCCCACCCTGCACCTACTCCAATCTCCACCCCATATAACCCCACACTCACACCCTCCCCTGCGCTGCACCCATAAGCACTCACTATCACGTCACACATAACCCGCCCACCATGCCCCGTGGGGACGTCCCAGGCAGACTAGAAGGCAGTGAGCCCAAAGCACGGTCCACACCACCACCCCCAGCAAACACGCCCCCCAGATGCTGTTTATGTGTTGTTTGTATTGTGTTTTGGTGTCTAAGTGCAATTAAAACTGAGAGACGAGTCGCCACAGGGTGCAGCCGAGGAGTCCACTAAATCTCACACACACACACACACACACAGAAAAAAACCAAACAAAGAAAAAGGGTAGAACAGGAATGTGAATTAATAGGTCAGTCTACACTAATAATATTTGGCCTTTGTTCATTATGAACTGCTGCAAATATTTTTGGTATGAACAGAAGCAGCAGTGAACATTTTTCTAATCAACCTAATTCATTGGACTGATTCAGTTAATTCATTTGTATTAAATAATACATCAAAGCAAGATGGACTTATACTAGCACCTTGAAAGAAGACGACATCACCTACCAGAACGAGTGTTTTCCTGGATCCAGTCCAGCAGCTCCTCCTCTGGGAGGTTGCTGAACTCTCCAATAATCGCCCACTGGGCCTGCAAATTGGCTACTCCCTGTACGGCCATCATAGTCATGACTGCAAAAACCACACTCTGATGCTTGAGCTTCTCCCCGATCCAACCAAACAACTGACAACAGGACAGAGAGCGATCATACAATAACATTTAACAGCAAACATGTAGGCATATTAGATGAATAAGAAACTTTAAACACTTACAGCACAAAAAAACATGATAAAATCAGCAAATATCTTTATTTTATGAAATGCGTTTTAGAGACTTGAGTTAAGACACTGACCTGTTGAAACCAGGACTAAGATCTGAACACATCACACCAGTTTTAGAAATCTTTACACTGGCTTCCAGTCGGTCACAGAATAGATTTTAAAACCCTTCTAATTGTTTACAAATCCCAGAAAGGTTTAGGCCCAGAATGCATCTGTCATATGTTCAGAGAATATAAACCTAGCAGAGCTCTTAGATCCAAAGGTCAACTAGTCCAGACCAGAGTCCAGACTAAACATGGAGAAGCAGCATTTAGCTGTTATGCTGCAAATAAGTGGAACAAACTGCCAGTGGAGATTAAATTTTCACCAAATGTAGACACTTTTAAATCCAGGTTAAAACATTTCTTTTCTCATGCGCCTATGCATGAAATCTGCTCGGTTACTTTTTTCAATTTATCTTGCTTTTAATTATTTTAATGTAATTTAAAATTTTATTGTGATTCTTGCTGTGTGTTGCTGCCTTTTACTATTAATAAATATGTGTAATGCCTTTGTTTTGTGTAAAGCCCTTTGAATTTTCCTGTACATGAAATGTGCTATACAAATAAACTGCCTTGCCTTACCTGTTTGGAGCACATAAGTGACGCCATGATGCACATGTGCGGCGTCAAGAATAGCTTCAGGCGCATGATGAGGATAGCCAGGAGGGCAAACGCCACCAGCTGCAGGCTGTGGTACACCAGCTGCAGGGTGAGAAAAAGATTATCTGTGGTTACCTCAACAAATATGTCCACAATCCACCTGAAGTCACTCTGGCTGCAGATTACAACTCAAGTATTTACATGAATGCTAAAGTTATCTGGTGGGAGGTGCTTTTACTTGTGTGTCTTTTCACCTGTCCACCAAAACATATGATAAATGCTGGTTTATTAATGAAATTAAATAAATATAAATAAAATGAAATGTATTCAATATAAAAAAGAAATGACTGAAATAGACCCACACTCTCCTCTTCAGATCTACTTTTTAAGCAGCAATCAGCACGTATCTATGCAATCTTATAACTGGAACACAGAAAGAGAAAATTTACTGCTTTGATCAAAAGTATTTTTAAAAATATACTTCCTGTGCAGAGCAGAAAAATGTCACTTCCTCCGCTATATGGAAACATTAAAACCATTCAGTGAGGGGTCTGCTGCTGGTGGAGAGTTTGGACACTTTTGAATGATATTAAAAAACATGACAGAAATCAGCAGAAATCTGTCAAAAAGCAACAAAGTGGGATTTTCTTGCAGAAAAGAAATTGCTTTCCATTTCTTTGTAATGAGAAAAGGGATGAAAATCACTGAGCAAACTTCACTGCACTGCAGAAAGCTACTGAAATCAAACCGATTTAGAATATGATGCAGTAAAAATGCCATCGAGAGAAAACTGAGGCATGATCAAGAAATTACATCTGCATATATTTATCAATATTATAAAGTTAAAAAACAGGTTTTTTTCCTCACCTCTCCTTTTGCAATGATTTCAGATCTGCAACACAGAGAATATGTGTAGGAAATGAGCTCACAGGAGGAAAATCATGCACTTGACAATAAAATTATGGATTATTTTCTATTTTGTTTATTCAAAACAAAGATAAGAAATTATTCCTGGTTAATTCAAATGTTCTTTTTCAAAACTGTTTCAAATTGACGCAACGACAGTAGAAGCAGCTATAAGACCAGTGAGGAAGGCTCACCCTCCAGCTTCATCTGCATCATCCGTGTTCCCTCCTTGCCGCAGGGTCCGGACTATATCCTGGACAGTCTGAAGAGGAAAAATGGTTACAACAAAATGCACCGTATGTCCTTTTTTAATGTTATGTTAAACATGCCTGCAGAACTCTACCAAATTGATTCATGTATTCTTAGCTTAGCGTGGGGAAGGCAAATAAGATTAAACTACATAAAAGAGCAGTTCCTAAAATATGTTTTTTCTCTGAGGTTCCCCCTTTGAAAAATATTTATGATACAAGAATGAAGACTAAAGCTCTTTATTAAACCACTGCATACATAAACTTCCAAGCAGAGCAAAGAATGAAGCAGAACAACTTCCTAAAGCTGGAATAAGCTAAATTTAAAATGTTTCTTTCTGCAGACCAGCTGTTCAGAAGGGTTACATGTATATGTGGTAAGCAGAGCAGAGGGATCTAGCTATATGCAAAGAATCTTTTGTATATCCTGGTCAATCCTTGTCTTATTTGACACTATGTTATTCACAGCAACACTGTCCAGAAATACCCATTGATTACTTGCACAGTTTGAGATTAGCATGTATGGTTAACTGGCTTTTGTTTAGGGCTCAATTAAGCATCATTGCTGACCTCAACACAATTAACGCACGTCACCATCAGGGTGCTGATAGAGCATTAAAGAGTTACAAAACTAGAGGAATGTAACCACTGCAGGTCACCAGACAGTGAAGCTGTGCACTTGTGGCAGAAGGAGCTGCAGAGGGGTTTCCTCTTGGTGAAGGGAGTTGCAGAATTGAGAAATGCTGCATTGCGTTAAAGAGAAAACCGTTTTAAAGCATTGGCCTAATGGCACATAACTACGGTGACTTTATTCTCTGTGCTTTTAGCCTTCTGTACAGCACTTTGGTCCACTGTGGTTGTTTAAAAGTGTTTTATAAATAAAGTTGGACTGGATTCAGAGCGAGGGGTCAGACTTAGAAAGAAATAATAATCAAAACAGCCATTCAACGTTATCTAACCAAATCAAAGATGCAAATACCTAATGAGAACAAACAACAACAGTCTAACTCCATTTAATGTGCACGTGACTAGTTTGCTAACACAAGTGTGTTTCCGGGTGGAGAAAGTAGGGCAGAAAAACAGACAAGCAGGCGAGTGCAGGGTTGATCAACATTCAAGTTCGGTCAAAAATAAGATAAGATGCTCTCCGGAGAAAAGCGAATCGTCATTGAAGCAATTTGGCCTTGCATGATGGGAATCACAACAACAACAACTGAACACAGGTATCCTGCACACACAAAATCCACAAACTAAGTCCCTGGTGGCCATTGGATTTGTGCTTAGTTTTTTACTGTTAAGAACATGATTCTCACCAAACCAAGTCATAGCTGAGATCTACATCAGAGATGCTCAACAACAGTAGCAACATAAATCCTAAGTTTTGTGCTGACTGCTACATAAAACCCCTTAATTTGACCAACATGTTGGAGCAGTGTGTGAATGTGTAGTTGGCATATTTAGATATATTTTGCAATGTTCAAACACAACACATCTTACAGCGATATCACCAAGCACGCTAGGCAGAAGGCAGTCATCCTGACTGAAATATGAGGTTTTACAATTCATAATGCTGTGCATGGCAGGTATTGGTTATATACTATACTCCTGCTATACAAACGCAGAATGTTGCTTGTAAGGATACCAGTTATGTAACTTTAGAGTTAATAACTGTTACGTCCAGAAAAACCATTAATTAACTGCAAGAGGGTCTACTTTAGAAGTTTGTGCTGGGATTTAGACAAGCGAAGTATTGTGGACCATGAAGAGAAGACACTAAATGCTGGACTGATCAGGCAGGAGATAGACAGGTGACAGGGAATCATAAAATATTTATTATGACCAATTCATACCTAAACAGTTCTACTTAAACAGGGAATCCAAAAACAGAATATAAAACTAACAAAAGGAGGCAGGCAACAGCCTCAGATTGATGGGTCATTAGCAGGCTTGAGGAGATCCATTTAATTTGAATCAGGTGTGTTGGAGGAAGGAAACATAAAACCTGGAGAACTAAGACCATTCTTGGTGTACACCAATGCACGGCTCAGTGAGATGCATTTTTCTTTATTTTCCTAAAGTCCCTGATAACGTCCCTGGTTTTCTTTGAATAGAAATGGAGGATATTTGCCTTGACTATATTCATTATAGATTAGATTATGAGTAGAAATAAAAGCTGAATCAGTTACTTTAACCTGTTGAAGATCCGAGGCAGTGAAGAAACAAAAAACAAAAAGCTATTTCTTAAGAATCCAGCTCCACTAAATATACAGAATCTTTTTCTGCACAAGCACTTTGATCCCAACAGCTGCAAGAAGATCCCCAGATGAAAGTTTGCATACTTTAAAGACTTCCCATATGATTGAAATAAAACTGCCCTCTGACTGATAGATTATGCAACAAAATTGTGCATCTATTTGTGAACAAAAGGAGAAAACTCCTTTAAAGACCAGACTACTTATCCAATACATTTAATGGTGACAGGGACACCTGTCGCTCACCACAGCAAATGCATTTTTATAAAATCGAGAGGAAAATGTGATTCTAATTTTTAGATGCTTGACTGCAGATGGAACATGGTTTTAAATACCTGCTGTTTTCCTGTATGAGGGGAGGCAGACGCTGTCTATGCTGGGGGAAAAAAACTGCATTCATTTTAGGCTCATTGATTCTCTAAAATGACATGAATTAAAAATGAGACAATTACAGAGGTGGATAATTGTCATCAGATATGTGGTAAGGTTTGACATATGATGTATCACACTGGATTATCTAGACAAAGACGATACGGGTCAATCAGTCATGCCTCCCTTGTCTTTATGTAGGATGGTCATGGCTGAGATTCAGTGTTGTCGCTCAGTCACAGGTGGTTTGACACATTTACCTGTGGTAACTGCTGCTCTTCCAGTATGTTTATTAGATCAATCAAATAGTTTTTTTGTCTATAGTGTTTTAATTAGTTTTTTTTAAATTAACCTCTGCTGTCCCGTTTAGAGACGGCAGGTTTTGGGCTTTCACCACCGCTCTGGGGAGGAGTACTGCTGTTTTGGCTTTGTGAAGCTTTCTGCTCTGCCGGTTCAGCCTCCAATCCGATCGCTTCAGTTCGGCTGTGGGGTTGAGGGGTGAACGGGCCACTGCATGAGCTGCATTGACTGCCGAGCCCATAGACTACCTGGCCAAGCAGGCTTGTGTGGTTCCAACAAGTTCTTTAAGGGTTTTGTATTAACTTAGCTGGATGAGACTAGATTAGGTCTGAGAATTCTGTAGTTTATTTGTGGGAAGTTAAAGAAGCATGAATACATTTCTTACCACTAGAGGGCAGAAAAAAACCTTCAAAACCAACT
>JBAFTC010000021.1:996155-1007309 GCA_037177435.1 Melanotaenia nigrans
AAAAGCTGCTACAGACTGGTTTATACTGGGATTAAAAGCTGCTACAGACTGGTTTATACTGGGATTAAAAGCTGTTAACCACTGGTTTATACTGGGATTAAAAGCTGTTACAGACTGGTTTATATAATTATTAATATTAAAATGATTATAAAATTTGAAGCTCAGTGTAAAACAGTGAAATGAAACAGAATAAATGGCTGGTGGGTAGCTTGAGGTAAAAGCTTATTTTATGAGTCTGGTAACACCTTCTTGAACAGATCAGCTGGACCAGATGCTCCTGTTTTGCCTTCTGGATGTAAGAAGTTTGGGTTCAGATCTTGTCTGAGGTCCAGCCAACGCAGCAGGAGCACGTCAGGCTGCAGCGTAGTTTCTCTTCTGATTAGTTTTCATTTGGAGGGAAAGTGAGACTTGGGTTTGAGGTGCTGTTGCACCTGCCATTAAACACAACTGCACCTTCAGACACAAGTTTCTTAAAGCTTTTTGCAACAAATCTCTGCAAATAAATCTTTAGGTACGCTCTTGTCTTCCTACAGTTCAAGTTAAAGTCAGTGATGCAGCATGCCCCCTCTCCTCCCCGGCTCGTGGCGAAGCCTCCCACGAAACAAATTGTTGTCCGTTGGGTGGTGAATAGACATCTGGGTTCTCTGTCCTTCCTCCACTGTTGGATCATGGGAAGTAAAGAGAAAGAGCCAGGGAAGCAGAAAAAGGTGGGAAGAGGGAAAGGCTTAATGCGGACCACCTGTGTAAGGTGATTGCTGAGGCTCAGGCTTTGGTGCAGAGGAGGAGGAAAAGCAGCCAGGCTGCCTCAGAAGCCTCCAACACGTTCATTACGGAGCCGTTTGCAATGAAGTGGAAATAATCATGGAGGCATGGGAGACTAATGAAGGTGAGGAGTAAAAACAAGCCCTTCAGAGATGCAGCAGATGTGGAGTGAGGGCCAGATGAAGGAAGAACTGTTCTGATATTACAGCCTTCAGTCTCTCCTCTCCATCTAAATGTCATGTCACTGTTAAAAGCTCCGAGAGCAGCTTGGATTTCCTGAATGAATCATTGGCACACAAGCTGAGAAAAGCAGACACACAAACATACGTTTTGTTACGGCAGAGACTGTTTCAGGCCAAAATGTCCTTCTGTACCATCCTCGTCCAAGAACTGCTTCTTATTCATCCTGCTTTTTAAGTGACTTCATGTGTTAAATTTATGTGTAAAAGTCTTGTTTCTCTCAGCCCGTCTGGAGGAGGGAAGTACTGTCTCGGAGAGAGGAAACGATACAGATCCTGTAACACCGACGTGAGTCTCTTCTTCCCTTTCTGCCATCTTTTACTCCCTGCTTTAGTTTGAAGTCCATTTTTTCCACATTTTGTAAAGTTTCACACTCACCATGAAATATGAAATATCCCATGTTGTTCGTTTTCACTCTGATGTCACCGGACCAGGAGTTTGTGAGGTTTGTCTGTAGCTTTTGCTGAAGTTACAGAAACCAGATCCATGATGTCTTCGACAGACTGCTCTGATCTGAGGAACCACGTATAAATATCAGACCTGAGACTTAAATGATAAAGTTTTTAAGTGTAATACTTCTGACAGCCACTAGAATAAACCCTTCACGGCTCTCCAGCCTCCTTCGGAGCGTAAATATGTGGGAGTATTTAAAGGAGTGATTTACTAACTCTGAACTAAGCTGGTGCTGCTGTTTGTGTCATTATTTATTTATTTGTAACAGATTTAGCGTCTGACGTGGCCGGGGGGCTTGGAGAGGCCCTTTTCCACTCCTACAACATCCGGCCATGTAAAGTCTTCATTACCTGGAATTAACTGAACACTTTGTGGAACATCTCACTAGATGGAGTCATGAAGCAGCTTTTTGTGTTTATTTATTTAACCCTTGTGGGTCGCGTTCGTTTACCAACGTTTAAAATCATTATCATTAATCATTTTTAAAATAAAAAAATAAAAAATAATAATAATAAAAAAAAAATCATTAAAGGGACAAAAAGTCCCAAAAACTGCTATAAAAGTGACAGATTCATATTTTTCACACTATTTTATTCACATCTTTCAGTCTACTTTAGTCTGAATAAAAACTACTAAATATGTAATAATTCACATGATTTTAACCAGTTAAATGCCAGTGTGATCACATGATGCCATGTTCTATAAAAAGCTTTAACTTGATGCAGCATAAATTCTGTATCTGGACATTATGGCCCAGATTTTCACCCCGTTCCTCCTGAATGCAGAACACGGTTTTTTCAGATATTGAGGACTGGTGTGGACTGTGGGTTGCTTCAGAAGGGCTGTGACTGGCTGACTGGACTCAAATCAGCCCCCTCCTGTCTCATTCTGAAAATAATCCCACTATATTTCACATTCCCAAACTAAAAGCTGCTAGCACGCTGGACGCAACCACCTCTGGCCTGTCAATGAAGGACAAAATTCATGGACACATTTTCCATCCATATGTAGAGCTACGCTTCTCACACCGCGGTACGTGTACTATGAGGAATTTTCCCACCTCAACCAATTTACAAGATTAGATTAATCTAATTATTAAATTCAAACCATCATATCTCCGGCTTTCATGGTCCGTTAACGTCAAACAGGAAGATGGAGAGTTTCCTGGTTCTATGTCACATGATCCAACCGAAGCGCCGTGATCACAGATAGAAGGATAACGTCTCTTTTTTTCAATTCACATTTAATTATTTGTGCATTTTTAGGCTTAATATGTTAATGAAGGAGGTTAAAAAAAGATATTATCAGGCCGTGAAGGTAAGGTTATGAAGCTGTTAATAAGTTCTGGTGAGAAACTCCTTTTCAGTGAAAAGTCTGATGGGAAAGTTTGGGTCTCTTATATTTTAATGTCAGTCATAAAGGGGGAACGTGGCGAGCCAGATTCCTGCTGGGGTGGGACACGACTTAACAAACTGAGAGGAAACCAGGAACGGATCTCTACAGTCAAGCACGGTGGCGGCAGCTTCATGCTGAGGGAATGTTTTACCATCATGGTCAGCAGTCAGGATGGAGGGAAAGAAAACTGGTCCACAAGGTTGAGTGTTTTTAGACAGACATGGTCCACATCCAAAGGGAAGATTCAGCAACGCTCGTAGGGTTAATCTGAAAAGACTGAATGCTGCCAGAGCTGCTCTAACCGGCTAAGTGAAGGTCTGAATCTATGTGTAAACGGGATATAAAGTAATCATTAAAACTGTGGAGAAGCTCCGATCAGTGTGTCCCTAAAAACCTGCTGAGTCTCCAGTTAGCTGCTCATTTCTCAGGCAGGGCAGATTATCTTGGAAGAGGCTGCGCATGCTTGACATCAGCCTGCAGCCTTCTGACATTTTTCCTGGAACAACGGCAGACAAAGATAAAAACGCCTCCCCCGCCGTGCTGGGCTCCTTCTCTCCTTCGTCACCTTGTAGTTCATATATTGTGACTTTGCTCTTGTGATGACAGTTGCCAAGTGTATTTCATGAAAAGTCATTCGCAGCGGTTTTTCTGAGCTCTGCAGCCATGTTTTATACAAATATTTGACATGGCTGCGAGCTGAGATCTCTGTTCAGCTCTTTCTAGATGGGCTTTTTTTAACTAGGTGAAAATTGAAATAGTTTGGGTCCTATTGGACATTTAACCACAAGTTTAAGGGAGGTAGCTCTGAGGGCGCTCTTTGGAAAACAAACTATCTCCAACCACTATTTCATCACACCGACCGATCCTCCTTTTGGCCTGGGAGATGTGTGTGTGGGATAAATACTCGCATGCTGACATGTGTAGTCTGATCTGTACGTTGCAGAGATTTCAGATTCTGCTCAGTTCAGTTCATTTCTATTGCACCGATAAAAAGTCATGTGAGGAGCTTTATCAGGACAGAAGCCCACCAACAGTCTGAAAAGGGCGACGGGGAGGAGGGTTGGAGCGCTGCTCAGGCTCCACATTTCACTCTGTGTTTGCAGGCTGCAGCTGATCAAGGGACAGATCACACCCACACTCCTGTGTCCTTCACAGGGTTAAAACCTGCTGCTTTTCTGGGTCCGATTGCAGCTGAACATTTTCAGCTTTGAGTTTCTAGCTTTGGGAAGAACAGCCCAGCTTCAGAGCCGGGAGAAACACCGGCCTATAAACTGGATCTTTAGGCTGATAAGATTTTACCTTCCACTGCAACAAGAAAATACATATTCTCTGAGCAACTGCTCGAGTGCATTGCTGACATAAAAGCATGGATGTTTAGTAACCTTTTGCACTTCAGTGAAAGAAAGACTGAGGTTCTATTTGGGTCTAGAGACACGAAGCTCATATCGGCCTCAGTGACTGGACCATAGACTGTATATAAAAGACGGACGGAGCCTCCGTGACGTCACCCCACGGTTTCTGAAGAGCTGAATTGAAGCTCATTAAACGATTCCCTCCATCGCCATCTTATCATCATTCCCGGAAAATCCAAAAATGGCAAAGAGGTGGAGCTGAGAGGGGGCTGTGGAGGTGGATGATTGACACCCATCAAACTCCGAGCTGCCTGTAGCTAAGAGCTAACCGAGCTAACCTGGAGCTAACGGTAGCTAACCAGCTAACGGAGGTAGGTAGGATAAAGCTAAGGCACGTTGTTAGCCGGCTAAAAACCGCGGTTGTGCTACATTCTCCCTTCTAGGACACGCCCCTAATTATGCTGAATTTCAAGATTAAATAACATCCAAACGGATGAGTTATAAAAAAAATCACCCCTCACAGTTGTCATGAAGGTAAACTTGACCTTTTAATCCTAAAATGGATTTTTGTACCAGACTTTAAACATGTTTATTTCTGCTGTGAAGTTGGTCTTTTTAACAGGGGAGTCTATGGGGATTTGCTCTGTGTTGGAGCCCCTAGTGGACGAGGGGGGAACTGCAGTTTTTAGCACGTCCACATACAGTAGACTTTACCTCCGGACGTTGCCGCTCGGATTGGACAGTAATCTTAACTCTTTAATGCACAGTGTCCACTACAGTGCACACATAATTAAAGGTTGTTGTGATTCGGGAAGGATGGTATGTTTTTACTTGTCTTCCATAAAAACCGGGACATCATGTGATCAAACTGGCATTTAAAAAGTTAAAATAATTCAAATATTTACATATTTGTTTTATTTAATAGGACTGATGCTGAATTAGTGATTTAAACAAAAAAGTGGGAAAATTTTCATCTGTAATGTTTTTATAGCAGTTTTAAGGGAAAACTTTCTTATTCTGAGGATGAACTGAAGGAACTGATAAGGGTTAAAGCAACACTTTCCGTATCTCATACATCTGTCTTTCTGACTGGTTTAGATGCCACACTTATATTTACTATGTCCATTCCTGGAGACACCATCATCCTGCTGCATCCTGAGGCTCAGAAACCACTTCACAACTTTTATTTTCTGTCCCGAAGCATCACTTTGCAGCAGCATTTCGCTTTATGTTGCTGCGTGTCACACGCTAGCAACTGGATATCAACACACTGGGCGTCTTGATCGTGCACCATTAAATAAATTCAAGACATTATCAGAAGAAGACAGGAAAAGAAACAAGAGGATTTTTCTTGTTAATCAGAAACAGCAGACATGCTCTGCGTCCAGCTGCTTGTCAGCCAAACGTTGGGTGATCCAGGTGATGCTGACCCAGAGCCACACTCCTGCATTTATACCAATTACAAGCATATAAAAATATTTTTCCCCATGCTGCCATCTCAGCAGACTCGAGTCTCTTCTGACTCGATGTGCAACTCTAAAGCTGCCATTCTGGCAACACTTGCATGGTAATGAAAGCGGCCTGGCCTCCTCACCGCCCGCTCCAGTATGGAACACGTTCAGCATGTAAAATACAGCTTTGACCGGACAGTTTTTATTCGTCCAGAGGGAGAGTGTTTGGAGGGGGGGGCTCTACGGACCTTTTCACACCAATAAAGCGTTTCTTTCCACTTTCTACCTCCTCTTACCGGAGCAATATCCACACAAAGGAGTGCTGCCTCCATCCAGTGTATCCAGACTCTGAGCCAGAACCAGTTCTGGATCAGCCTGCTGTGCTCTCACTCCCTCCTCTGGCTGTGTTTATGTTTCTAATTGTCCAGCCAAAGAAATACTTCATTATCTGAGATAAATCCAGTCCTGAGCAAGCTTTCCAAACACAAAGCTCTGCACTCTCACAAAGGAATTCTGTGAAAACGCTTGTTTTAGTGTTTGGAAATAAAAAAATGACATCTCACACTCCGACCAGCTGTTAATAACGCTGTTGTCTGCACAAATAATAATTCAGATAATTCAGTCATTATCTCCACATCTGAAGGATTGCATGACTGCGTCTGCAAGTTTTCTTAAAGCAAACTTTAAACATGCAAAATAAACCAGGAAGAACAAAAGATTTAAGTTATTAAAAGATTGTTTAATGAAATTATAGCAGATAACCCCAGCCAGCTAACTCGTGTTTACAGATTTTTATACTAAATTTCAAACTATAAATGGTTGGGCAATGAAATATATGTGAACTAAAAGGTCCAAACCTGGTTAAAAAGGGAACTTTGCTTGGAAGCAGCATCGTTTACGTTGCAGTGGACGCTTGTACGAATCCATTTATTTGGAGGCTGTTTGGTTTACAGCTGTGATCTGAAACCTGTGTGCTCTGCAGAGAGCCTGAACTTTACAGCTGCTTCACACTCACTTTAGTTTTTTTCACACTGAATTAAAAGAAATCAAAATCACATTTCCTCTGTTTGCTTTTGCAGGCGTGTCCTGCAGGATCTCGTGACTTCCGGGAAAAGCAGTGCGCTGATTTTGACAACATGCCTTTCCGTGGGAAGTACTACAACTGGAAGCCTTACACTGGGGGTGAGTTCACAACCAGTCCTTCGATATGAGTTATGAGGCGTTTTAATGCACCAAGATGTAGGTGTAAAGAATTTTTTAGGCTAACTCTCATAACTAGTCCAAGTCTAAACAAGCGCTGAGCTGTAAAACCTGCCCGTCATCCTTTTTGAGCTCCAAATGACAGTTTGCAGGCCAGTCTGGTTTGTGTTCCCTGTTAACACCAGCAGAAGGAAGGTCTGTTTGATGGCTGGAGAATTCCTCAGATTCCTCTCAACTTCGCTGGTTTAGCAGCTGCAGCTGATGTCCTGACACATCTCAAGCCAAGGATTTCTCTGGATCCAGGGTCTGAGTGGATGGAGGTCTTCTGACTGTCATGTACGTGTGTTCGGACCATGTGTGGGTCTCCTGGAAGTCTTTAGATCATGGAAAATATCCAGTTCACCAAAAGCTTAAAAGGGTTCAGGAAAAGAGACAAAGTTGGAAGCATGTAAACACAGCCTTTATTTTTCTTCTGAGATGGAGGAGCTGAAGTTGGATGTCATGTTTTAAAGGAGGTCAGTTTAGTGAAATCCATCAGGAGGAACAGCAGACGTCCCACGTTTGGATGTCAGAGTGATCGTTGCTGGCAGGCCGCGCTGTCTCTGCCGGTGTCAACGTTACGCTGACGTCAGGTTCAGGGTTTCAGAGCCAAGCATCACTGACACACACACAAACACACACACCTAGTTATTACTGTCAACAGGTTATAGTCTATTCTACAGTCATTTAACAGTCCAGAGCGACTTACACCTGAGAGTAAGAACAACACAGGCAAGAAATCAGCCAGGAGGAGACGTCGTCATTAAGTGGTAGTCAGACTGCCGGGAGTCCAGCTGGACCCAGGTGCTGTGGTGAGAGGAGATCAGAGCTCAGGTCCTGGGTCGTGGTTTGGGTCATGCTGTCTGCTCTGTGCATGCTGGAGATAATGATGTACTCTGTGTGTGTGCATGCAGGTGGTGTTAAGCCTTGTGCACTGAACTGCTTAGCAGAGGGCTACAACTTCTACACGGAGCGCTCCCCTGCAGTCATCGATGGCACCCGATGCCAGGCCGACTCTCTGGACATTTGCATCAATGGAGAGTGTAAGGTAGGGAATCATTTCTCACAAGTTTGGTTTATTTTCCCCCAAATCTGCACCAAAAATAAACGAGTTAATCCTCTAGCAATGCTTTACATCTTCACCAGCTTTTATTAAAATCAAGCTGGTGGTTTCTGACTCAGTCTGATGCTGTTTGTCTGTATCAGCCTGGAGTTTCCTACAGTATGCTCCTCCTCCATGACAACAAACATCCTTCGGTTTACACTCTGAAAAGGCTAGGTTTCAGCAAAGACGGTGCTGTAACGGAAAAGAATGCAATCATTACCGACACCTAGTGGCCGAGTAGGAGATAGCAACCATCTCCAACACTGTCCACCTGTTATGTAACAACATCTGCTGATTGTTAGATGGTTCCAGAGGGATGCAGCCCGAGCAGAGACGCTCTGTCACCTGCAGTTTGAAGAAGTGCTGCACCCCGGACTGACTTTGGCGTGCAGATAACAGATCTGATGGCTGAGCTTGAAATCCAAGCGGTACCTTCTGCATGAAAAGCTAGCGTTTCGGCCATGTTTCCTCTAAAAGTCTAGCTCTCAGTTTGCTTCAAGTAAACCAAATACAGGAATACAGGGTTAGAGCATCTGTGTAGATTCCCACCCCTAATGTTAGGCCACCTCATTAACCTGAAATCACACAAAATCTAAGCTTCTATGATTCAAAGCAGTCAAATGGGCCTAGGATCTCCACCCATGCTTCATAGTGTCACATTTCCATCTTTCTGTATATAAATATAGAAGTATATTAATCTCTTAATGAAACTGCTCTCTGTCCCATATTTCATGTTTCTCTATGTCAGAAGCACAAAAAGCAGCTTATTATAAAACGACATGTCAACTCACGGTCGCTTTTCCAGACAGTCGCTCTGCTGTGATAAAATCCTGTTTTATGACCGCTTCCTCTGACAAAATCACCATCACAGTTCCTAAATTAAACCTTTAGTGAAGCAGATAATTCAATAGAGAGTTAATCCTCATTCATAACGCCGACCTGGTCCAGAGGCAGATGAAACATATTGGGTGTAACTTTCTGATTCTCTTTCTGACCCATGTTGATGACAAACTGGGATTTATTACGTGTATTCTGGAGCCGTCGGTGCTCTGCAGCACTTTGCTTTACTTTAGCTGAGTTTTGCTTTACTCGCCACGTCACATGCTTGTTTTGGGTGAACACCATATATTATTCAGCAAAGACATGCAGGAAGAAGAGAGGAAAAGAAAGAGAGAGGACAGGGACAGAAAGAGAGAGACAAAGATAAGACAAGAGTCATCATGGGACTGACTTTTACTGGCTGGAGAGATCTCAGAAGAGAGACAGGATGAAGATGATGACAGATTAGCCGTCGTTAGGGGAGATCTCAGAGAAAAGACAGGATGATGTTGCGGATGCATATTAAAGACGTCTGCAGGGAATTCAGCTGGACTTAGATGTACCATCATCTCTGCTAGAGGACATTAGAAGCTACTGTGTACATGCTCCTGTGCATGTACACTGAGACAAAGACACAGCAAAATGGGCAAATGGCTCAGCTCAGCTTTGCATGTAACATGGTTACCAGGTGTTTATTGATATGGGGATGGATTTACAGCAGAGATGGACCATAAACGCAATGTAAGCAGCACAGGCTCATCCCCAGAATCTCTCCCGACTTATAAAGTGACAAAGTATTTTATTTCTGGTAAATCTGAAGATATTATGGAGCTAATTCAGACCCAACCTGCTCATATTTGTCATGAAGCTGTAGCTAGACTGTGCTGTGATAGCGCAGCTTTCTCTACATGGTGTTCTTGTGGCATTTTATCTTTCCATTCAGGGAGTTGTGCTTTTCTTTGACAGCTCTGCTTGCTGGATGCTGGCTGTATAAATACGACCTCACCATTCTCTGGTTAAGAACAATCAGGCCTTTGAGCTGCTGATTGTGATCGTATGACGCTGGAATAGCTCCGCTCTGACTCTTATCAGGCCTCTGCAGCCTCTACTAGGATTGTTTTACGGTAATTAAAACACAAAAATCATAGTTTTATTGAATAACGGTTTTCTTTAGATTTGAAAAGGCAGATTTAATAACAAGGCAAAGATTTTATTGAAAGAGTTGGCAGCTGGTTCCGTCTTTGTTTTCATGGACATAAATCATTTTCTGTTTGTTGTGTTAGTGTGTGTGTGTGTGTGTGTGTGTGTGTGTGTGTGTGTGTGTGTGTGTGTGTGTGTGAGCTGAAATCATTTCTGGTTCTTAACTTTTGCTTGCTGTGCTCTCCACCTGACCGTACGACTGGCAGAAAGATGCAGCGTCTTTGCCCACAGCTCTCCTCTGATTCCAGCAACAAACACATGATGTGTGTTTTAAAGGCAAGAAAGCTTTAAGAGGACGTTTACTCTGCAGAATAGAAACATTAGAGCTTTTTACCAGCATTTGTATTCCAGGGACTGGCTTTCTGGCTTCACTATCACTCTGTGATAAATCCCTGGAACTGTGTCTGCACACACAGAGGAGGCAGACAATCACACCTTAAACAGACAGAAAGGGCCTGAAGGCGTCTCCAACGGCAGGGACACGCCTTTATTTATCCTTAAAACGCTACTCCAACATCCTGCTCTTCAGTTTCGACTCTATCTTTTACATCTAGGAGATAATTTGTCTGCAGCACAAATTCTAATGGATGTTTTTGACTAAAATCCCACCTTCCCTGTTTCTTTTAGTCAGAGGGCTTTAAGCATGAAATGGGAATTTTACACAAACCCCTGGACTTTTGGATTTTTCTTTATAAAGCTGTTAGTTTAACCCGTTGGTACCAGACGTCCCGTGGGCGGGGCATAACAAAAAATATGAATATCACTCAGTCTCCCTTCCAAATACCTCCACAAGTTATACACCACTGGAAAGCTCGGATTCCTGAGATGTTAATGATGGAAACCATCCAGGCTACAATCAGAACCGTAGATTAAGTAAACACATGTTTCAGACCAGTCGCAGTTTATCTCTGAGGCCACACAGACCTCCAGTAGCAGATGATGCTCCTGTTACAGCAGCAGAGCTCCAGTAAAACAGCTGGTCCGTGCCCAATTTTTATCCATAAATACCCATTTTAGGTGGATTTTTTTAGGGGTTAAATACAGTATTCTGCACTTTAATAAGTTTTACTGATGGAGTTGTTTCCTACATTTCTGTCCATTTACTGTGAAGTGCATTTCATCTCTTTCACTGTCTCTC
>JBAFTC010000021.1:1031952-1044943 GCA_037177435.1 Melanotaenia nigrans
GTTCTCCGGGCTGGGCTCGAACCGGCGACCCTTGGGCTGCAGGACGAGCACTCTACCCACTGAGCCATGCCGCCCCTTGGTCACAGTGAACGATGCTCCTCATTTAAATGTTAAATGCATCTTTGTGAAAGGAGGATAAGTTTTAATCCCATGTCTTTCCGCTGTAGTGTTCGGCCCACTGTGGCCTGGGCCAGCAGATGAGGACGGTGACGTGTCTGTCGTACACCGGACAGCCGTCAAACGAGTGTGCAGAATCCCTCCGGCCTGCCACCATGCAGCAGTGTGAAAGCAAGTGTGACGCCACCCCGATCTCCAATGGTGATGGTAAGCACACGAGGTCTCCATCCAGCTCAACTCCAGGAAGAAAACGTGTGTTCAGACAAACTTGTTATGCTGTTTGAGCAAAGCTTTCACACAAAGCTTCAAGTAAAGAGGTTATAAACCATCTCTATCTTCATCTTCACAGTTCTGCTTTGACCTAAACACACTTGGATGACACACACCTCTTTATTCTGCCAGCTACATTAATCTTTCCAGAAAGGTTGGCTCCTGGTCAAAGCGAAACAACTCAACCCTCCATATATACTTACACATGATGGATGGCTATTCAGATGCATAGAGAAAGGCCTTTCGATTAGCCTGAATGGAAAACGTGAGCAGAGTTTGCAGGCTTGCTAATGGGATTAGCTGTAGGCTAATTGTTCCTTTACGGACAGCAGTGAGGCAACGTCTCGTTTCATTTGGCTCTGCGGAGGCAGGGGCCAAAGCCTAATAAGGGAAGACACTCTGATCGTGATAAGGCATTTAGAGGACTGCCTGTCCGGCATCCAGCAAGCCGTTTAAGTGTGTGTTTGTGTGTGTGTAACAGAGATGGCAGTCAGCCCAGTCAGTGAGCGAGGCCAGGATCTGTCTCAGTTGTGGTCTGTGCGTCCAAGTATAGTTTCAGAGTTTTGTTCTGCTGAGGCCCGAGGGCGATGCTCCGGCCCCTGCGATGCAGCTTAGCCTCGTCCAGTCATAACAGAGGGATCTTCCTACAACTACAGCTGGTAGTTCAGCAGTTCACAACGTACAAGAATCTCCTGAAACCAGAAGGACTCAACCATCTGAGTAAATAAAAGTTTACTCAACTGTTTCCTGCGTTTACCTCTAGATCTACCTGTTTTATTAAAAAATATAAACTAAAAGAAAATGTACTTTTTTAAATCAGTGTAATTCTAAAAGAATAATTGATTACAAAAGTTTGGTTCCAGTTAAACCGAGTAGAAAATGAAATGGTGGAAATTAAGTAGAACCTCTATTTTCTCTCTTTCTACTCTCAATGTGAGAGTAGAAAAAAGGGAGAGTGGAACTTGAACTCAGACTTTTATGCCTTGCTGAACTGTTGCATCACTGATGATGCAGCTGTCATCGTTTCAGCTAATGGTTACCATAGTTACAGACAGGGATCTAATTAAACACCCGCCACCGGCCAAATGTGGGTTAGACTTCACCGGTGGCTGTAAATACAAACTTACAGCCACTTTGGCGGGTGATGAATTAACGATGCAGCACGAGAGTCGACTCCCATCAGAGAGATAAATCTACAGCAGCAGGCAGGGGGCGGGACTTAACTTTGATGGGCATCCCAAGCGGCCAATGACATGCTACGAAGACTCAACTCGCACCATTTTGTAAATTAAAGAGGGGGGGCAATGTAGTTACTAGAGCTGGGTTAAATAATCAATTCATCGATTCAATTCAATCGATTCAGATTTAATTAATACACGAGTGGTAGCAGTTGTCTATTATTGTCTTAAAATGACTGTTCATTCCTCAGATTAATTAGCACGTTCATTTTGACAGCCCTGGTTTTTTCACATTGGCGTGTGTTTCTGTAGGAATACATTTATAAATACTGAGTAAATGCAGGTAGTATCGAACCGATACCCAATACTGGTATCGATTCAGTGCAGCCCTAATGATGAATCAACAACAGACATTTTAACAACCACAAAAACATGCCAAGGCATGAGCAGGTAATAGTCAAGTAACAGTAAGGTGGGTAATAAATGGAGACCACAGTGGGTTGTATGTCTGAAAGTATTAGCATCTTACACCTGAACACAAAGAAAATCCTGTAGATTACTTTAGAAATAAACTACTCTGGTAAATATAGAGTTATTTTGCTAAAGCAGCATCCGTCTCCTCACATGCTCAACTCTCTTCATATAACACAGCGTGTTATATCCGGTTTAAAAAAACTCACACAAAAGCAGAGGAATTAATACATTACAGCTGCAATTAATGAAGTACATCCAATAAACTAAGGACTATGTCTCTGCCAAAAAAGACAAGAGCTGCATCTGGTAGTAGGATGTGGAGCTTGACAGTATTATTGTAGATGGAAAGGAGGCCCTGCAGAAAGTTTGGGAACTACTGCGTTAGGGCAACAAATATAAATATACATCAGCCGTATTTTAAAGGTCCCATAGTTTTCATCAATAGAGGTCCAACAACATTGTTTGTATTACCCCAAATTAAGAACGGGCTGTTTTTGTCCACACGGCACCGAAGCCAGTTCAGGTGTGAAAACTAGGAGAAAGGGGCGTGTAAATGACAGTATCCACTACCTTTCTGAGACCTTATTTCCCTTCGTGAGGTCACAAAGAAAAAGATCTCGAACTCTCCTGTTTGAGCAAACATTTGCTAAAATGTGGAGCAAGCAAATGAGAGAGGAGCTGGAAATTTCTCATTTTTGAGGCTCATACACAGGCTATGAGGACACAGATGACTGTTAGAAAACCTTTAGAAGGTAAACTTAGCATAATTTGGGACCTTTAACAAATTCTCGTGATTTAATTAGCAAATAACTTTCATTAAAATATTGGAAATAAAGCTTTACTCAACTTTATTTTCAGATGGGAATATGCAGGAAATGGTGTTTTTAGTCACTTTTTGTGGAACAAATGATGAATGTTGTTTACTTTTAAAAACAGCTTGCTGAAGGTCATGTGACCAATTAAAGCATTGTTATTGGTTCCCTCTGGTTTTCCCTCCTTTTTAAGGTAGTGCATCATGCAAAGGGATGAATTTAGGAGATGTGACAGTAGAGGGTTAGAAGAAGTCATACTGATGCCAGTAGCTTAGCTCTTTTCTTCTTTCTACAGAGTGCAAAGATGTAAATAAAGTGGCTTACTGCCCGCTGGTTCTGAAGTTCAAGTTCTGCAGCCGAGCGTACTTCAGACAGATGTGCTGCAAGACCTGCCAGGGACACTGACCATGGAGCCGGATGACCTAAAGACAGATTCAGAGGCGTAAAGGATGGAGGGATACGGCACTGAGGCGGTGAGAGGAGGAAAACCTTCATCACGGTGGATCCGAACCACTGCTCAGCCCCAAAACGCTGACACAAACTTCTGCTTTTACATTTTCACTTCTGTGAAGTGGAACATGGAGGATTATTTGTTGCTGTTGTTATTTTTATTACAATAATAAGTACTGATGTGATTGTTAGTGTTCCTGGGTGTTTGTTGTGTAATGAATCCAAAGTGCTGGACACGTCGCTCGCGGGGAACCGAAGAGGGGAGCTGGACGTGTTGGACTCTTGTCTTTGGGACGACTGTGACGGTGCTAGTGGCAGGATGACGTTTGGCTTCGGTGCACTTTTTCCTGTAAATACTTTTCCCAATCTATCGTTCAGACATGTCAGAGGAACCATCAGCGTACTGTATATTTATTGTACAGCAGAGCGAAGATGCTGCCCTCTGGTGTTTCCTTCAGGTTGTAGCCTGCTGCTGTGGGAAGGAATGTAATATGATTGGATTCATTTTCAGTGACTTGTGCTGGAATGAAATGACTGCAAACTGAAACATGTGTTAGAGCTGATAAACTTTAAAGATTAGATATGATGTTAATCCAGGACCAGAAAACACCAGGTGTTTGTAGGAGAATCCTGGTTTTTGTTTCCCCAGGCAGGTGCCTTAGTCCCTCACAGTCAAACAAAAGTTCACCCCATTAGCCCAGAGAGTGTGTGACATGAATCTTCATCACCAAGCTGGCCTTTACTAAACGTCCAGTCCACGACTGAAGGATTCATTTTGAAGGAGCATTTCAGTGAAGCAGCCTGCAGCCACCATTTCTGACTCCTTCCACACTGGATCGTTCATCAGATACAAGCTGGATGGCCTCGTTTAGTCTGACTGAGCAACAGGTAAAGGAACAGTTCAACATGTAGGAGAATTACACAAGAGCGCTGAAAAAGAAGGTTGGCTTAGCTGTAAAGACTGGAAACAGCAGAGGAACTGTTGCCTGGTTGCATCTGGAGATGAGATTCAACACAGCAGCACCTCTCCCGCTCAGAAACTCCCCCTCATCACGCTGCCATTAGCAACACTGGCTAATCAGGTTGTTTCTCCTCCATCTGAGTCTCAGATAACTTCTTTTTTATTTACACTGACATTTGGATGATGTGTTGTTGAACCAGCCGTCATGTAGCTGCTCTGTTTGGACCGAGGAAGTTCCTCCTGAGCTCATCCTGGTTCCAACAGAAAAGTTCCCATAGAGCAGAAAATGTCCCAAATGTGGTCTGGACCTGCGACTAGATGCGTGTGGCTGAAACTCTTGATTAGGACCACGTCTGGCCCCCAGAAAACTTCCTAGTGATGTAGAAGAAGAACTCTTTGTTACTGTATATCTCTGCTCTTAACCCATCACTAGGTACACTCGGAGCAGTGGCCTGCCTTTTTCCAGCGCCTGGGGAGCAGTGCAGTGTGGGAGTTAAGGATCTTGCTCAGGGACTTGATCCCTGGTTCTCCAGACCCAAGCCCACCTCTGTCACCACTAGCTTCCCTCTCTCTAACCTGTAACTGAGCCTAAGTAGCCGGGACGCTCGCGGCTCTTCTGGTGCTGTTTTAGACTGCTGTTCGTTTCTTCGTCCTTTTCCTTTTTATAGAAGTTTTTTTAAGTCATGCCCACGTCTGTATTTCTGTACCGTCACAGGTTCTCCAGCTGGCTGACCGGCTTCATTCCCACACATGTAAAATAAGAACTGAGATTATAACACGAGCCATCAGTCAGGAAACTGCATGTTTTTCTGATAACTGGCTTGAATACGAAGCTTTGATGGCTTCAGTGACTCATTCTGAAGAAAAAGTGATGAATCAGTCCAGCACACACCTTCCCTCTGAAACACAGAGTGGATTTAAAGTTGGATTTACACCATGTGCTGAAGTAAAAATACATTTTCTGGGTGAAGATGTGGTATGATTGCGTCCTTGCCAGAGCATGCAGTCTCTGCAGGTGTGTGTGCTGTAATCCGAGCCTCTTTGTTTCATGTTGCAGCAGCAGCCTCAGCTGCGAGCTTAGCCCACATCAATGTCTTGTGTGCATTTCCAAGAGGCAAACTTCCAGGTTTTCTCACAGAGAGAGCGATAAGACCACATCTGTCATCCCATTTCTCCAACGCTACGTTCTGGTTAGCCCGTGTGATGCATCCAGGCGGGTTTCCAGCTCGTCCAGGCCCTTCCACTGTGATTCCAGTCTTTATTTCAGGCTAACATTCTCCAAATGTTCAGCTATTCCTGGGGCAAACACCCCGACTTCACAAACACCCGATTAAGTGTCCTCTTTCCTCTCTTCATCTTTGTTTCTCAGTACAAAGACTGAAGACCAACTCCGTGGTGCTTTCCCTCCTCTCCTTTGTGTTTGTGCTTCCATGGAGTGATGTGTTTACCTCCTCTCTTCCTCCCGCTATGCTCCGAGGGTTACGGCCTTCCCAGGCTTCTGGTGCTATCAAGTGGGTGCTTCCATTAAAATCCTCTCCAGTGTGCTTAAAAATGAGGCTGGATCCAAACAATATGAAATGTTGTACGTGTTACTATCTCTGCTGGTTAATGCTGGTCATGTTATTGTTTGTGTGTATCTGTGTATACCTCACACTGGGATTGTTTTTGTTGTTGTAAATGGTGTATTGTTGTTTGTGCAACCACCCAAAATGGACATTAATGTCATGGATCCCTTTTACCCAGGGGACATTTCTGCTGGTGCAGGGATTGAAAAGGGAACCCCTCTGATGTCTCAGCGGGAGAGAGACAGCATAGGAACGTAAACGGATCTCAACAACTAAATTTCTAGTTTTGCTGCTGCTACTTTTTTGTAGCCATCTTCCGTATGACGATGCCGAACAGGTTTTCAGGCCAGCGAACCTCCAGCGAGCAGGCGGAGGCTGAACTCAGACGGCTCGGGCCGACTCGTCTGCTGGCTGTGGGATGAGGAGCCGTCAGAGAAAGAGAAGTGAACTTGATCAAACTGGTACTCATTGCTGTGAACTCGGATGTTTGAATGTCACGTTGCTTGTACCTGTACCTAAAGTGCAAGATGAAATGAAAAGCATCATGTGATTATTTGCATTTATTTTATATTCAGTATTAATGTTGCTAAACTGTTACTATTTTTTTCTAATGTTAATTATATGCTAATTTATTGCGATGTCTCACTTGTACGTTTATTTCACTGCATGCAGACTGAATTTAGCATAGTGAAAAAATGCAGTGATACAGCCCTTCACCAGTTTTTTAAAGGTAGATAGAATAAAAGGAGCAGCTTTGAAGAGACGATGTTAACAGACTCATTTCTTTCTGTCGCATGTCAAAACAAGTCTGGACAACATTTCTAGTTGTGCGTCTTGAGGCAAATCACCCTGGATGGGATGAGAAGCTCTGCTGCCTGCAGGGTGGACGCCCCGTTCTCACAGGTTTTAAGAGACTTGTCCTTTCATTCAACTCTTGGAAAGCACCGGCAGCATGAGAGCAGCTAATGGCACCACACCAGGATCCCCGTTACCACCGCTGAAGAGATCCATTCACATGCTGGCTCAGTCCTCCAATGAGAGAAGGAGCTTTTGTTCTTCACTCCAACACTTCTGTCTCATCATCCTCATCATCATCTGAGACTCTAACATAAACATCAGCTACTGAGAGTGAGTGGCATCAAACACCTTCCCAAAGTGTCCCAGCTCCGTTGCCATGGTGTTCTGGCACTCCTCTTCCTCCCATCCCAACCTCAAGTGTCTGGACTCCTGCTCAGGGAGCAGCAGGGTTCCCACTCTCTGGTAATTAAGTCCAAATAAACAGTAACTAGCCCACTTGGCTGGGAAATTCAGCCGTCTCTTTCTAATCCTCGGTGACCAATTACAGACGGAGATAGATGGCCTGTTTGGTTGAGAGTAGCTTCCCGCTTGGCTCTGCTTCGCTCTGCGATTATTCAGTTTTAACCTGCAGAGCTCAGATGGATGAGAAACCCTGGATGTGCAGATGTTCTGCAGCCCTGAGGAGGCGCATTACAGAATCCTCTCGACAATAAGCATGCACACATACTGAACAGCATGCAAAAGACAAGCCAATCAAAGTCAAATTTACTGGTGTTGTCCCAGTATGACATTTGTTTTAATGGTGCAGGTCCCAGGCCCGCTCACACTGCCCACGTGGCTCCGTTAGCATGCTAACAGCTTAGCTACTGAAGAAGCTAGCTGGACTAGCTAATCTCAGCTCAGCTTTAGGTAAATAGGTCCATTAATTCAATGACAGGCTGCAAACCTTCCCTCTCTTATTTCAAAGAGAAAGAAAAAAGAATTAAAACACTATGCAGTGATTTGAAACATATTTTAAACTCGATGTGTAAATAGTATAAAGCCAACACACTAAATATTTAAACTAAGATAATAATTAAATAATAGATAATAATCCAACTAAAATTGTAGCTGGAAAAATATCAGTTTAATGCTTTAAAACCTGAGACTTTTGCAGTTGGAGGACTTCTGAAAACAGATGGTGCAAAAATGGCCATTTTGGAGTCTGAACTAAAAGTTTTCTCTGCCTCACAGGGAACTGCTCTAAGCTGCAGGTGGAGACCCTAACCCTAACCCTAACCCTAACCCTGACCCTGACCCTAACCCTGACCCTGACCCTAACCCTGACCTATAACCCTAACCCTAACCCTGACCCTGACCCTAACCCTAACCCTAACCCTGACCTATAACCCTCTGCTGCAGGTGGAGAAACACCGGCTGCACCAGTAAACAGGAAAACATCATCCTGTTGGGTTTGGTTTGCAAACAGTAAGAGATTGTCTACATGATGCTGCAGCATGTTGTTATTTAACCAGCTCTGGAACACCTGCTGAAAAGGTGTCAGTCTGAAGATACCCTCTGTGTTCAGAACCGGTGCGTCCTGCTCCTCACCGAGCATCAGTATGTTGGGAGAGAATCTATCCACATCCACACGGGCTGCCGCCTTTTTATAGAGCGCTTTTCTGTTCTATAAATAAAAATATAAAAATCACAAGGTGCTGGACATAAAATGGCTGCAATAAATCATTTTATAAAATAAATAATAATCAACAGAAAGCTTTCCTGAATAAAATAAGTCCATGATGTCCCACACAGAGGGACAGGCGCAATCATTCCAGAGTCTTGGGGCCACAGCCTGAAAATCCAGGTCTATCTGGGTTTTAAAAAGAGTCTTTGGTACCTTCAGGAGGCTCTGGCCTGAATCCCTGAAGAGTAGGGGCGCAGTCTGCAATATGCTGGGGGGCCTGACCATGTAACGCCTGGAAAGTCCACACGAAATGTGACTGGAAGCCAGTGAAGTCGTGATAAAACAGGATTACTGGGCAGAGTTCTGCACTGACTGAAGTCTGTTGAGTCGCCGTTAATGAAACGAGTGAAAACAGAATTACAATAAATAACACGAGAAGCGATAAACGATGATGAGATGAATGATCGTTTCAAGGTTTTCTCGGGCCTGTTCAAAGCAGAAGGAAGTGAAAAGAAAACTTTCCTCTCGAAGTGTAACATTATTCTTGGAAATGCAGGAGACCTTGGTGAGATGGTCCATGTGCATCTGACTGGACATGTGAAGGTGATTTCCCAGAGCGTGGCGTGGAGCTCCCAGGCTGCTTCTGATAAGAGGTGTGGAGAGGACGGGGAACAGATTTCTCCTCTTCTCTGTGATTCTGCACTTCAAATGGAAACTCCTGACAGTGAGAGAAGCCACTGCTGGAGCTTATCAGCACTCAGATGGCTCACAAGTTGCAGGACAAAGCAAAGCTGTGGAGATACGACGGGCATCAGATAAGACCCATCACGATGAGAGCAGCACTGCTGGAAATGGTGAAATCCTGCAGAAAGATTCCTGCAGCGCGTGGAAGCCCCGAGTCTTCGGTCCGGGTCTGTTTAATCATGTCTCTGAGCTGTTTGTGTGTCCATCCGTCAGCTGGGAGGTGTGAGGATTAACACGGTGACATATAGTAGCTCCTCAGAGGATCAGCGTTTTGAATCCAGCTGTGTGGACCTGCAGTGTGTGCGCTGAGTGCTTGAAGCGTTTCCGTCGCTCTTCTGTTTGAACACAGCGCCGCAGGACAAGCAGCTCCAGATGGTGTGGCTGGAGACGGTGCATGCACAGACACGGGGGGTCTGACAGGCAGGAATGTTGGCCTGGGACTGGAAGGTCACCCTCCAGCACCTGCTATCTCCTGGGCCGCTAAGCCTCGCTGCTCTTTCCCACAGCTGAAGCTCAGGCTGCCGCCATGTTTCAGATCAAAGCAGCAGCTCTCCATCACCAGTATCTGGAGAACGTGTTTTTCTCTTTCTCACCTTCAACTGTGCAGCACGAACTCTGTCAGATCTGTCTTTCATTGTCCTGAACCCGAGCCTGTCGGCTGGACGGGGTTTCTTACTGCTCACTTGATGCAGCTGGATGTGGTGTCTGATAAACCAGCTGGCTGCGGTGAAGCAAACTTAGACCATCCAGACCCTGATGTCTCTAACAAAACGGAAGCTTCAGGAACTGATTTCATGGAAAAAAACAGCCGAGTGTCATCAACATAAACCTGGAAATGAATGTCTCAGGGATTTCTGCCATCCCACCTCTGGTTCTGTTACAAGCTGCAGGTTTTACATTCTTCATCCATCCTCAGTGTTTGATCTACTGATGAGGAGAAGCTCTGATTTACCTTCAGTCTCACTCCTTTCATCCACCTTTCCTTCATCCATCATCTGGGCCTGTTGGAGCTTCTCGGTGCTGCACTAAGTCAGACTAGTCTGGACTCTGGATTAAATAAGGCTGAGCAGCGTTTGTGGAACGACGTGAGGCTTAATGAGCAGACGGAGCTGGTTTGAGTCTGACTATCAGGTGAGTCTCTCCAGAAGAAGAAGGTCATTTTAACTTGATGCTGTAGCAGTGCAGCGGTGCTACCTGAGTCCAAACTTAAACTCTTCATATGAACTGATATCCTCCAAACGGGTGATTAGTGGATTTAGAACAACTTTTTAAAGGATTTTAGGAGATAAAAGAAGGCTGGATGTTGGCATCTGTGGGGCCGTGTGAGCAGGTTGAGAACAGAGGTGTTGATCTGAGGAAGATCTTGAGTAAACCGGGTCTTCCAGGCATGTCGACATGATTTCAGCCATGAAAATAACTTTTCTGGGGCTGCAAGTCCTGAGCTTTGCTGCTGTGATTCAGCAGGTAGTCGGTCACCTTTCAGGGAAACGGCTGTTCTCCGCCGGCCTGAAACACAGCAGGTAAGTGGATTATGTGTATAAGGAATCAATAGCCAATCACTTAGACCGGTGGAGTAAAGCCAAGGGCTTGTTCTCCGTTCTGGGTGAGCCTGAATAATTTCGTCATGGTTTGGCTAAACGGTACTTTTGAACAGCATACGGCTTATTTAAGGACACCTCTGCAGAACACGGTGCGCATCAGGAATGACTTATGTTGGGATTTATAGTCTTTTGTTGGAAATGACATCATTCCACTGAGGTTGGATAATAAAGGGACTGTGGTTCATGCAGACAGCTGCTGAGTTGATTGTTTGTCCTTCACTCAGGAAAAAGGTGAATCTTCGTATAAAACCGGAGCCGAGGACTCAAAGCCGGCTGTTTAATGGCCTGAAACTCGGGTTAAGTAACTGTCTGGAGCACAATCTTTTCATTCTGTCACCAGGAAAAAGTGTCTGTAAAGTCAAAATGATTAATTAAACATTCATGAACTAGTCCGGTCAGAGCAGAAGTATTCAGAAGTCCTTGTTCTGGTCTTTCAGATACTGATGGTCTCTAGCAGACTGAAGGAGGGAGGGCATAACAGCTTATTAAGAACCAGGCAGAAACAGAATGCTGTAGTTTGTGGCCAGCACCTGGAAGTATGCAGGCACAGGGGATTATGGGTAATGGAGTTGAGTCAGACGGTGGGGAGACCTGAGGACTACAAGCTCCCACAGATTAAACCATGACTGATGATGTTTGTGGTGAGTTAAGACAAGAAGACAGATATGCAAACAAGATCCTGATCCGTAACCCAGATCCAGGTCCAAAAGCCAGAACAGAGAGAGGCACGGACTGATCCAGGTCCAGATACCAGAGTAAAGAACGAGAACAGGTCCAGGACCCGACCAGAGCCACAGAGATAAACCTGTGGTCCTGGAACGTTTTCATGTGAAGATCATGTGATCAACGTGGTTCACATGTGCAGACGTGGTTTGGGAAGATCTGCATGTGAAGCACACGTTTTACAAATGTGATTCACATTATACCCACACGTGGTCGACATGTTGTGGTTTTTCTGTAAGGGTGTCATGAAGGTCAGTCCTGCAGGAAAGACATGCCCCTGCTGGGCTAAGACTCGTGTTTTGGTGGACATGGTTCTAAATATGACGTTCAGATGTTGCTGCTGAACATAACGCAGGTGCGAGTCATTAGTCAGACTTTCTTCTTTAAAATGTAAACATGAGTATGCAACCAGCTCAATAAAATCTAACCAAAACCAAAGAAATCTCCCTTTCTGGTCTTTAGAAAGCATTAGGTTGGATCTATCTGCACCACATCCCACAATCTGGCCAACACTGGTTGATCCGTACTGGACTTATGGACTCGCTTCATCCAGGAGCTGCAACATGAAGCTAATCAAGCGTTTAAAAAGAGAAACCAGGGCTGTTACCGTTCCTGAGACCAGTCCCAAGACCGGCTGGTATTAGTGTTCCCATCAAAGCCAAACCACAGCACCCTGAGCCATGCAGAGTCCAGTCTGATACTGGCTTTAAATCCCCATCCAGACCTTGAATGAAAATAGTTCATCGAGTCGAAGGGGTCTGATGTAACTCAACGCTGAAGCAAAATGTTTCTGAGGTTTAATTTGATGCCGTTCTCTTCTTAAACTATTATTCCTGGTAGTTTTAGCAGAAACAGTCTTCATGAACATTTCTGGGGGTCACAGCCAGCTGAGACTGTGTGAAACGTCGGCTGCATCCCTCCACCGTGTCCCTGATGGTGAGTCTGAGTCGTGTCCATAAAGACTTCACCATCCTGGTGAAGAGGGACATGCACATCTTGGCCTGCTGTAACACAAGAAGCACTTTTTAAAGAATTCTGTGTTCAGAGGGAAAAATGGAGACTTGGCCTGCATGAAAAAATAAATCTTCTGAAGTGGCTGTGAAACATGAGCAACAACGTGAGGACATTTATCCAAGTAAAGCATATAAAAGGAGAAAGGGGCCAGAACCAGCTGCTGCTTTTTATTTTATTGCTGAGGGCTGTAATTCCTCCTCACGTCTGCACAGGCAGCGACGCCGTCCGGACACACTCACCCTGGACTTCTGGAGACTTCAGAGGGCGGTGGCCACTCCTCTCCAGGTTCACGGGAAAGATTCTCCAATGAAAAGTGAAATAAGTGAGAAAATAAAGCTTTTAGCTTCAGCTTTTGTTCCCCAACACGACACTTCAGAGGTATGTCTCCTCAGAAGAGGAACACACAAATAACTCCAGAGCATTAGACGGCTGGTTAAAGCTCCACCACATCTCTCCTGTCATCATCGGTGTGTCAGGAGCGGTGGTGTGTAGCTCTGTGGGGTAAACTGTGATGGATATTTTACCCTTTAGGTGATCCACCATGATCCATGATAACAGCTTTATTTATCACATTTCATCATAAAAACATCACCATCACTACTATGTTGCTAAGAGACC
>JBAFTC010000021.1:1073168-1089987 GCA_037177435.1 Melanotaenia nigrans
GGATGGATGGATGGATGGATGATGGATGGATGGATGGATGGATGGATGGATGGATGGATGGATGGATGGATGGATGATGGATGGATGGATGGATGATGGATGGATGGATGGATGGATGGATGGATGGAACTGGGAGAGCTTGTGATTCCTGGACATACGATGATGAACAGCTTGAGGGAGGAGAACACGCTAAGAAGTAGTTCAAGTTGAATTTGACCTAAACACAAGTCAGTGTGTGTTCCCCACCTCCCCTGCTCCCTCCTGCAGCGGGGGTCTGATGACAAAGAAAGTGTGCTTCAGCTGAATAAGGAACAAGCAGCATTTTAAACTCCTTTGTGCATCAAAGATGTTTGGAAAACCAACCACAACCCCATCAGAGAAACCACCAGACAAAACATGCATGTTTAAAGGGCCTCTGCAGCCACAGAGAAGCAGATTAAAATGAAGACATGCTAATGATTGTTTTAGTCTCGGCCCAGAGGCTGTCTAAATATTCACGTCACAGCCTTCATGTGGTCCGAGGATGTTATCATTAGCTCCACGTGGGGTTCAAACCAATCACAGATACTTTAATGTAAAGCCTTCGCTTGTCTTACATCATTTAAGCTGAATTTATCAGGATTTTTTAGACTAATTAGATTTTAGAAACCCTTCATGCAACATGGACCAACAATTTTTCTTTTCAAACGTATTAAAATTTAATGTAGAGATGACGAGGAGAGTATCTCCTCTCAGAAATCAAAATAAAGTTTAAACGTTTTACTCTCATGGGCCACTCGTCAGGTTTTATATATCAAACAATCCTACAGCGCCCCCCTCAGGTCATCCCGCTGTATTACAGCTTAAACCAGCGTTTGTGAGCACACCAGCGAGCAGGAAGACGGCCTGAGAATTAATCTGCTTCTTCTAGAAAGATTCACAAAGATGAAGTCGTACCTGCGGCTGCTCTTCTTCCCTCGCTCCTCCTCATCCAGTTCTGCCGTCTTCTCTCCACCTTTTTCTTTCTGCAGCTTCTTGCTGATGAGCTCTCTCATCTTCTCTTTCTTCTCTGCGTCGTATTCTTCATCTGGATCCTCGTCATCCTCCACGTCATCATCCGCCTCATCTGGCTGGAAAAAAAACAAGCCATCATGAAACTGAAGAATCAGTGAATCTGACTTAGAAACTTCCTGTTTGACTCACGTCAGCTGGATTCCCAGATTTCCTTTTCTTCTTTGTCCTGGAAGGAAAAACTCAGGTTAATATTAGACGAGACGACTGGCTCGTGTCTCAGCGTGGACTTACTTCTCCACGGCGGGGACGGAGCTGAGTCTGGGGTCGTCTTTCAGGAGGTCGTGGCTGCTTTTACTTTTCCCCTTAAATGTCTGAAGAAACAGGAACAAAGAAAACAACTTTTATTTATTTTTTATAATCATTTTAACGTGTATTTGCTTTAAATTCTGTCTTGCTTTGATGAAAACACCCTTTATTTTATAACACACAGAACTCCTGATGAGGTCGACGTTCTGTTGTTTAGATCCAGATAGAAAATATATTTATTCACAATTAATCACAATTTTTTTGTTGATTTCTAAATTTACCATAAGAGGACATTCATCATGCTTTTAATCCTCTTGTAAGTATGTACCTGTTGTTACAGACTAAGACACACACACACACACACGTACCTCTTCATGTAAACAGGAGGAACTAGAAGCGCTCGGAGCGCAGACCTCCACCAAGCCGTTTTCATTTTTATTGTTAACGGTTGTGGGCATTATTTTTGGGTTAGAAGCTCTAACGGTTAAATTATCTCCATCTTCCATCCAGATCATTCCCAGAATGTTTTCACTTGATCGACGCCACCGAGTGGATGACATGCGCCTTAAAAGTGTTTGATTACAAACTGTTTGTTGTTTTGATGTTTACCTGAACGTCAGAGCACCGATACAACAGTTCAGTACCTGACTGACTTGGTTCACCATCTCCTCCTCTTCCTCAGCTTCCTCTCCAAACGATAACAGACTGAAGTTCCTAAAAATGAAAAAATAAAAACCTTGTAGATGCTGAACTCTTAATACCAACAACACACACAGTAAACACAACCCTCTGAAAAGGTGGGCACACACAGCCCGGACTGGTACCCCACCCGCAGGTGGAGGAAGGATACACTCTCATCCACCGGCCTGGAGCAGAGTAGTGATTAGGCTGCAGACTCCTCCACACGAGGATGTAGATCTGTTGCTATTACTGCTCTTTCCTGCACAGAGTTTGTGCTGTTTCTGAACGAAATGAAGCCGTGATCGATGAACCTACTGGTCCACGATTCCGATGGAAAATCAGGAACCGGTTTTTAACTCCCATTCCTAATCATCACTCGCATCTTCCGACTAAAGAGAAAGACGGAGCTGACAAGAGAAAATAAAGATGAAGTCGACCCACTTTGTGGCTTTTGACTGGGATTTCTTTCCTTCCTCCTTTTCTTTCTCTTTCTTTGCTTTCCTGGTGTCCCGTGGCTCGATGTCGTCAAATGGAGAATGCAGCACCTGTGAGACGAACATCTCCGGGTTAAAAACAAACTGATCAGTAAACAGCAAGAATGTGAAATAAATCAAATACCTCGGTGGTTCTGATCTTGTGGGGTTTCAGAGGTCTTTCATCAGCATCACATTCCACGTCTGCTAATCTCAGCATGTTATAAACCGTGTCTCCAGTCACCTGGAAGTAAACACACGTTCTGGTCCCTGAACGCAGCACAGAGGAACCATGCTGTGTGTTTGCAACAGAAAGTTACCTTCCCAAATATGGTGTGCTTGTTGTTGAGCTCGTCTGCTCGTCCCAACGTGAAGAAAAACTGACTGCTGTTATCATGCGGCCCCGCGTTCGCCATGGCAACCAAGCCCCTCCGATTGAAGCGCAGCCTGGAGTGAAACTCGTCCTACATGTTTGGAAAAGATGCTTCAAGTTTTAAAGACACATCAGCTGTTTTCTCCACACAAATAAAGGAGACCGGCCTGACCTTGAACGGACGTCCATAGACGGACTCTCCACCGGTCCCCGTCCCCGTGGGATCTCCCCCCTGAATGATGAACTCTCGCACCACTCTGTGGAAAATGGTGCCGTCGTAGTAACCTGAAAGTGTTGGAAATACAGCATGAAGTAACATTTTATTTGACTTTTTATTCAGCAGCAGATGCAGAGTAAATACAGGAAAACAACTGCAGCTTTATGGGAATTTAAAGCAAATTCTGGCTGAGATTAACGAACAGTTCTTCAGATTGTGTTTAGGATTTTACTGCAGACAGAAATCAACAGTGTCCATTATTAATGGAATTCATTTATTTCTAACATAGTTTCCACACTGAATAAATTACATAGTTGTACTAGTACTTTAAACTACTACGAAACATAAAATGTTTCATCTTGACCTAGTTATTGATTTTTATTTCATTTAGACATGAGGTGTTTTCATGTGAGGGTGCAGGGGGCGTGGCCAGACGTAAAGGGCTCTATTCTGTCCTTGTTACTGTTATATCATCTTATTCCTCACAGCTGGATGGAAAACTCCTGAGATCATACCAGCACACAGATATCTTTTTATTTAGAGGTCTGGCAACACTTATGAGTCTGACTGTTGTTTCACAACACCACTGTGGAAATAAACAGACAAATCATAGAGCAGGGATCCTCAATCCTGGTCCTCGAGGGCTGGTTTCATGCAGGTTTTTGAAGATTCCCTGCAGCAACGCACCTGAGTCAGACTCAGACTTGTGCTGAGCTTAAGACACCAGGATTGAGGACACCTGTCATAGAGGCAACGGTACTATGTAAAAGTCTTGATTCTTAATATTTCTCTTCCCATCAGCCAGACTCTGTTGTCATTTTTTAAAATGGTCTTGATCAATAGCTCTCCGGGTTTTCGAAAGCTCTTTCAAAGTTTTAATTTGGACATTTTTTGCTTTTCTTTTTTACTCTATTTGCTCCAGTCCTACTTTCTATTATCAATGCAATTTATAAATAAACGATGGATGACTCAATAGAAATAATCTAAACTGTTTTCATTAATATGTAAGCAGCAATAAATCTCAGCATGTGGTGAAAACTGTCCCTGCACAGTTGTTGGCATGCAGTGTGAAAATAAAGATTCTCTGGAAGAAAAAACTCTGGAATTCAGATTTTTCTAGCAGTAAATGGTAGGTTATCCTTACCTTCCATGCACAGCTGCACAAAATTCCTGCATGCTTTAGGAGCCTCTTTGGACCACAACTCGATGTCAATTTCACCTGCTGAGGTCTTCAACAGGACCTGAGAATATAATTTAATATTAAATAAATAAACAATAAAGTTAAATAAAACACTGTTTGTCCGTTTGTTCAACACTTTCCCCCCACAAAACATCGTAAACAGCAACAGCTAGCTACTGTTAGCTTAGCGTCCGCAACATTATAAATTAAATTTAAGTTTTAAAACTAAATTAAAGACTGAACGTCCATAAAGTAGAAATTTAATTTCACTCACCTTTCCATTTGTTGGAGGCTCTTGAATGTAAATATTACTCATTCTGCAGCTGGGTTTGTTGTTTTTTAATACAAGATATTTGTTTTTACTTTTGCACTGTCTACCACTCCGTAAAATAAATCACAGATAATTAATATGTATTAAAATGGCTTTTCTCAAATATGACAAATTTCATACTTTCCTTTCCACAGCCATATTGGCGTTTCATGTCAGCGCATTGTATACGTCTCAGTGCGTGGGGGAGTCTGAATAAAAATATTAATTATATCTTGGTTTATTTGCGTTCGTAACATTTAAAACTCCGATTTAACCATTTGTATGAGCTTAATTACATGTGTATTAATCAGCAAAAACATCAGTGACAAAACAAACCCTAACCTAAATCTATTTTTACACAGGTATCCCCATTATTAAATATTGGTTTGATCCAAGTGTTCTACGACAATATAACCGTAGAAACAACATTACAATTTAGTTCCACAACATTCGGGTTAAAAACTAAGTAGTTGACATCATGTTGTCTAAATTTGTAATATGTTTCCCAAAGACAAAAATAAAACAGCAAAATATGTGTTGAATTTAATCGCTTATAGCGGATTAATTAAAAGTTAGACTTGTCTGGGAACTCAGAAGTCCAACGCAGTGGAGCGGAAGTATCATAAACAAAGAGGGACCAGACCGTAGATTTGTAGCAATGGCGGCGTCTGACAGCAATGTGGAATTAAAACGAAAAGTTGATGACGACCAGGACGGAGATGGAGATGGAGAAGGAGTCGACTGGGTTGGACCCATGCCAAGCGAAGCCACAAAGGCAAAGAAACGAAAAGGTTTGTATCTGGTGCAGAATTCGCAGAGTTGTCAATTAACTGCACTCCTGCTAGTAAATGCTAATTACGCTAACAACAATCCTGCTAAGTTCTCATTGTTCTGTTTTTCTTAGTCCTTGAATTTGAGCGTGTTTACTTGGATAACCTTCCATCAGCTGCCATGTATGAACGGAGCTACATGCATAGAGACGTCATCACGCACATAGTTTGTTCCAAGTAAGTAGCTACAAGAAAACTGACTCTCTACTTCCTAACAGGAGGGTTCACTGACACATCTTTAATCCATTAATGGTTAAAACCACAATTATCTAATTCGTATGCTAAAATTTGCGTCCAGTTAGACCAGGTCCTGCGTAAAACTGAGTTAGCTAGACTCAACCAATCTGGATTGAAATATTCTGTATTCTGTGTAAATTCATTCAAATACAGTTTCTGATGGTTTGGTTAAAGTAAAATCCAAAATCAAATCATTTAATAGATGTCTTGTGTATTTAGACCACATTAACCCAGGTCCTGATTTAAAAATAAGTAAATAAAAATGTTATACTTAAACTCTTAAAACCTGGACTGAACTCCTCCAATCAGATGTGCTCTCATTTCCGTGTTTGTTTAGATAAATGAGGGCCAATGTGATCAGGGTTTTTATACTGGTGTTTTTTTATTTTTAATTTAATGGTCTTGTGTCTTTTTAACTCTTTTATTCATCTTATATTTTTATGCACGTTTAAGTCTCAGAGGAGAACTCACTATTAGTGTTTGAGTATAACGTATTATCCTTCCGTGTCTGTTTTTGGTTTTAATGTGTTTTGTTTTTGTACAAACGATGGCTTCTCCTACTTTACTATAAAACAATCTACTTTCAAGTATCAATAAAGTTATCTTGATTTTCACAAATAGATTAAAAGTTTCAGGAATCAGAATGATCTACAGCTCAGATTTGAAGCTTCTAAGTAACGTAGTTTTTGATCAGGACCGGAGCTAATGTGGTCTTGATACAAAAACTAAAGAAAAAATCCATTAAAATTGGCCTTTTTTGGCATTTTGACAAATAGATTAAAAGCTTCAAAAATCAGAAACTGTGTTTGAATGAATCCAGATAATATGTAGAATATTTCTGTTCAGGTTTGAAGAGGCAGGGGTTGGGGAACCCTGGTCCTCGATGGCCACTGCGCTGCAAGTTTCAGATGTTTTCCTACTCCAGAAAACTTGATTCAGATGAAGGTGCCACTCTGAAGAACCTGATAGATTGTTGGATCCATTTGATTTGAATCAGGTGTGTTGGAGCAGGGAAACATCTAAAACTTGCAGGACTTAAGGACCAGGTTTCTCGAATGAGAAGCGACCTTGGTGTTGTGGAAGGTATCAGACACATGAACACAGAGAACAGTCAAACCAGAACCCACCCTGTTGTTCCAGGACAGATTTCATCATCACCGCCAGCCAGGATGGCCATGTCAAGTTCTGGAAGAAGAAGGAGGACGAAGGAATAGAGTTTGTGAAACACTTTCGAAGTCATCTTGGTATGAGCTGAATCCTGGAGGGAAGGCGGGGGGGCGCATGTCACCGGATGAGTCTGAAGGTTGTTTCTGTTTGTGCAGGTGTGATTGAAAGCATCGCCGTCAGCGCGGAGGGAGCTCTTCTCTGCTCGGTCGGTGACGATCAGGCCATGAAAGTGTTCGATGTGGTCAACTTTGACATGATCAATATGCTGAAGTTGGGGTGAGTTTGAGCCTCAGTGTTGCAGTGTGAGCGTGAAGGAAACGGAGACCTGATGCTGACAGATGTTTTCCTGCTCTGGCTTGTGTCCAGCTTTCAGCCAGGCCAGAGTGAGTGGATCTATAACCCCGGGGATGCCATTTGCACCGTGGCTTGTTCGGAAAAATCTACAGGAAAGATCTTTGTGTATGATGGAAGAGGAAGCAACGAGCCCCTTCACGTTTTTGACAAAATGCACTCCTCGCCGCTGTCCCAAATCCGCCTGAATCCCAAATATAGAGTCATTGTGTCTGCAGACAAAGCAGGAATGCTGGAATACTGGACAGGCCTTCCAAATGAATTCAGGTTCCCAAAGCATGTGGAATGGGAATACAAAACGGACACCGACTTGTATGAATTTGCGAAACATAAAACCTACCCCACCAGCCTCGCCTTCTCCTCCGACGGGAAGAAAATGGCCACCATAGCTTCTGATAGGAAAGTGAGGATCTTCCGCTTCCTCACGGGAAAACTGATGCGAGTGTTTGACGAGTCACTAACGGTAAGATGTCTCACATCTCTGCATTTAGTGTGATGATGTTGTGAATCTTGTGCTCATGGCTGCTGTGCGTCAGATGTTCACAGAGCTGCAGCAGATGAGGCAGCAGCTGCCCGACATGGAGTTTGGGAGGAGGATGGCTGTGGAGAGAGAACTGGAGAAGGTGGACGGGATCAGACTCACCAACATCATCTTCGATGAGACCGGCCACTTTGTTCTGTACGGGACCATGCTGGGCATCAAAGTCATCAATGTGGAAACCAACAGGTGGGTCAGATTTAAACGGAAACATGCAGACATGTAACCGAAGGTGCTGTGTGGCGTAAAAGAGTTCAACTTTAACAAGGTCCAGTTCCAGCAAGGATCTGGAAGATCATAATGTTTAACTTTAGGAGGACTACATCCAGCAGCAGGAGCTCTGCAGTTTTACTAAGTGACCTCCAGCAGCCACAGATGTTCATGTTTCCGCTCAGACTGTCAGAAACAAGCTCTATGAGGTAACATGAGGACCTACATCCACTAGTAGGCCCTGTTTACACAGCCCAGAGACCGCCAGGACCAGCAGCTCGGCTCCCTGTGATCTTCATGGATGAGAGCAGGTTCACATGGAGACCATGTGACAGACATGAGAGAGTCTGGAGACGCCATGGTCTGGGGTGTCAGATCCTTGGAGGGCCTCACAGACCTCCATGTTCTAGCCGGAGGTACTCTGACTGGGATGAGATCCTCAGAGCCACTGTCAGACCACATACTGCTGCAGTGGGACCTGGTTCCTTCTGATACAGGACCATGCTCGGCCTCATGTGGCTGGAGCGAGTCAGCAGTTCCTGCATGATGAAGGCATCGATGCTGCGGACTGGAAAGCTCGTTCACCAGACCCGAATCCAGTCCAGCATGTCTGGGACATCATGTCTCGTCCATCCACCTCCACCACGTCCTCCACAGACCGATGCCCTGACCCAGGTCTGGGAGAAGATCCTTCAGAACATGTGTAGGGAGTGTATACAAGCACAAAGGTAGAAAGTTGGTGACTTCTGGTGTAACGAGACCACCGTTGTGGATTTTCTTCACCAGGTGTGTGCGGATCTTCGGGAAGCTGGAGAACATCCGCGTGGTTCAGCTGTGTCTGTTCCAGGGCATCGCCAAGGCCATGGCGGTGGCTCCCACCATAGAGATGAAGGCCTCGGACAACCCCGCCTTACAGAGCGAGGAGCCAGACCCCACCATCTTCTGCACCGCCTTCAAGAAGAACCGCTTCTACATGGTGAGACAATATCCCCTCCGTGTGGAGGTGAAGCAGCTTGCCATTTTCTCTCCATCACCATCCTGCTTTTTGTTTCCCTTCAAAGTTCACGAAGAGGGAACCCGAGGACACGAAGAGCGCCGACTCGGACAGAGACATCTTCAACGAGAAGCCTTCGAAGGAGGAGGTGATGGCTGCGACTCAGGCCGAGGGCCCCAAGAGAGTGTCTGACAGCGCCATCATCCACACCACCATGGGAGACATCCACATCAAGCTGTTCCCCGTGGAGTAAGTTCCCACCCTGAACCATCTCTGACATCCCATAATACACAAACAGTAACTTTATATTTTGTTTTTAGATGCCCCAAAACGGTGGAGAACTTCTGCGTTCACAGCAGGAACGGCTACTACAACGGCCACATCTTCCACAGAGTCATAAAGGTGACGTTTGATCCCCGAACAGGGACAGACGCCTTCGCCTCAAAGCTTCCAGGTCTACATGTTCCACATCTCTGCTGCAGGGCTTCATGATCCAGACCGGAGACCCCACAGGCACCGGCATGGGGGGAGAGAGCATCTGGGGGGGGGAGTTTGAGGACGAGTTCCACGCCACCCTGAGACACGACCGCCCCTACACGCTGAGCATGGCCAACGGCGGCCCCTCCACCAACGGTTCCCAGTTCTTTGTCACTGTGGTTCCCACCGTAAGTTCCCTCATCACCACCAGGTCCGGTTCAAGTCCAGCTGGTCCAGTTAAAGTCCAGCTGGTCCAGTTCAAGTCCAGCTGGGCCGGTTCAAGTCCAGCTGGTCCAGTTAAAGTCCAGCAGGTCCGGTTCAAGTCCAGCTGGTCCGGTTCAAGTCCAGCTGGTCCAGTTCAAGTCCAGCTGGTCCAGTTCAAGTCCAGCTGGTCCAGTTCAAGTCCCAACAGGTCCAGTTAAAGTCCCAACAGGTCCAGTTCAAGTCCAGCTGGTCCGGTTCAAGTCCAGCTGGTCCAGTTCAAGTCCAGCTGGTCTGCTTAAAGTCCAGCTGGTCTGGTTAAAGTCCAGTATTTAATTTCATTCTTTTATTATTTTATTTGATTTTTAATTCGTCACTTCTTTCATTCTGTTATTTGACCTTTTTTTAAAATGTATTTTTTTATTTAAATTTTTTAATTTTACTTTATTTTTCTTTTCATTTCTTTTGATTTAGTATTTTATAAAAATCATTTTACTTTTTTAATCTAGTTTTTTAGTTTAATTTTCATTCATTAGTCATTTTATTTTTATTTTATTTTGTTTTTCCATTTCTTTTATTTTTAGTAAAAAAAAATTTATTTCATCTTTTTTTTTACATTTTCTGTTATTCTGTTTTCATTTGTTTTTTCATCTCACTTCATTTTAGGATGTTGTTTAATTTTATTTATGATTGTGAATATTTTAGTTGAATTTATTTTATTTTATGTAGTTTAGTGCTGAACGGATCAGCTGGAGTCTAATCGGATGTTTTCTGCACTGTCGTGAACATTTTGTGGAAATTGTTGCTGACTGAGTTTCATACAACAAACCTAGAACTACAGCAAGTTAAAGCTGGTTTACATTTCTATTTACTGTATTTTTCCTGCAGCCGTGGCTCGATAACAAGCACACGGTGTTTGGAAGGTGCACGAAGGGCATGGAGGCGGTCCAGCGCATCTCCAACGCTAAAGTGAACCCGAAGACGGACAAACCGTACGAGGACATCAGCATCATCAACATCACCATAAAGTGACGTCTGTGTACTTTAATCATTTATTAAAGAAGCTTGTTGGTTTTCTAATAGTTGACTTTTATTTTCCATCAGAAATAAAATGTTCAGTCTGTTGAGACAAAAGACGAAGTTGGGCCAGAAAAATGAGATCAAGCCGTTTATTTTACAGCATCACGTCATTTACAAAAGCGCCGTCAAGTCCACACGTAACAAAGGCTTCCACTCGCGCTGTGCTTCCAGGTGTCGCTGTGGAAAGGCTTTTCACACGTGCATTTCATACATAAACCAATAATAAACATTACATAGCAATGAATAAGATCACACTGAAATGTTTCCTCAATGACAAGACAAGTGTCAGTGTTGGGGTTAACGCTCCTCCACGCTTCACATTTTCTCCGACGGCCCGTCAGACGGCCAGCTTTACACACTCCAGTTAGATAAGATACAGGGAGGTTAAAATGCTTTTAGGAACAGCAGATGCTTCATTTGTTTCCAAACGAAAGGTGATGCAGATGCTGCGAGCCGGAAACGTCCACATTCCTGCTGATAAATAAGCTCAGTAAACGGTTTGTAACAGAAAACACTTCAGACCACAGCTCCAGCCCGGCCGCGTCTTTAATACCTTCACACGCCAAAGAAAGAAAAACTACACACAAAACCTGGACAGCCAATCAGACGTCAGCTACTGCTTCCGCTGGAAAAGAAGGCAAAATCTGAAGGTTTGGTCGTAACCACAGCTTTCTGTCCCAACCTGCTCGTGTTCGGTCATTTCTCAGGATTATCTGATGCTTACAGGCTGAAGAGATGAAGGGGAAACTACACCATGGAGTTTACTTCACATATGGAGGCTAGGATGAGTAAATACAGTCCACACAGTCGGGCGCAGAGCTGGAGAGTCGGCTACAGGAGGGCCAGGTAAACACGGAGCACAGGGTTAGAAGCAAAGAAAACAGCAACATGTTAGACCTGTGGGGGTCTGCAGTGTTCAGGTTCTGGTCTGAGGTTAGGAGGGTACAGATCAGGTGTAACAGAACCAGAGGAAGTTTTTACATCTTTCTTCTCTTTGCCACGGTGGAGCCCAAAGAAGGAAAGATGAGGGTCCGGCTTTCAGCTGAACCCTGGAAGTTTTTGGAGACCTGATGAGCCGGACTCAGACTGGGATCTGGGTTGGCGCCTTTAGGCGACATCCAGGACCCCGGCAGCCACCAGCTGCCTGGAGAGCCAGTCCAGCCCCTCGTGGAGGCCCATCCCACTGCGAGCGTCGCAGCCCTGGATGTGCCAGCTCCTCCCGCAGCACAGCTTGTGGAGGCTCAGCAGCTCCGTCATCTCCTCCACGGACACGGCGCCGGGAACGTCCTGCAAAACAAAACTGGTGTTCAGCTTCGGGTCCGAGCCGAGACCGGGATGGGGGAGGAGGAGCTTCTGTACCTGCTTGTTGGCAAAGATGAGCAGCAGGGCGTCTCTCAGCTCCTTCTCCGTCAGTAGTTTGGCCAGCTCGCTGTGCGCCTCCATCAGCCGGTCTCTGTGGCAGCTGTCAATCACAAACACCACCGCTGCAACAGACCAGGGAGGGAGAGATGGCGTTCTACTTCATCATCACAGACACATTCCCCCTCACACATCTGTCTTCAGCGGCATTCCCCATCCAGACGTCCACGTCAGGAACAACGTTCAGACAAACGGAATCTTTTAGATTGTAATGAGAAATATCAGTTTCCAGTAAAATCTGATGCTCTTTACTTTGACTCAACACACAAGAAAGAATAAACCTGCAGACGTGTTGGACTTTTTATTCACTTCAGGTAAACCTGGCTGTTTTCTTCTCAGCTGGGAGCAGCTGATGGTTTGACTGGAGGCTTTAGTGGTGAGCTGCGATTCCATCCCCGGACACCAAACTCAGATCCTAACTCAGATAATCCTGCTTCCCTGAGGAGGAAGCACATGTAGCTTCACCCGAAGTACCATGAGGAGGTTTCCAAGTCTGGGTTAGAGCAGGGGTGCCCAAGTCCAGGTTTAGTTAATGTTTAATAAAGAAAAATAGATCTGAAGCTCTCTTGCAAACATTTAAGAGCAAGATTTAAAAATCATTAAAGAATCTGCTCTAAAACGCTGGAGAGATGTGCACACACACTCCCAGCTTCACCTCACATCCCTCCTGCTTCATGTTGAATCTTCTGGAGGACTAAATGCATCCTGGGTCCAGAGCAACGACGCGCCAGCAGGGGTGTGATGCAGCTCAGTGATGGCGAGGGAGGGCCTGAATGAAAACTCTGACACGCAACAATAAACCCAGAGCATGAAAAGCAACAACTCACCCTGAGTGTTGAGATAATAGTGTTTCCAGAGCGGTCTGAGTTTATGCTTCCCACCGACATCCCAGATGGTGAATTTCAAGTTCTTATATTCAACCGTCTCCACATTGAAACCTTGAAGAAGGGTCAGAAATAAACTGTGTTTAGAATAATGATGGCTGACGATATCTGGAGACGATGCGTAACCATGCCAACGTCCTCACCGATGGTTGGGATGGGCTGCATGAACTCATCCTGCTTCAGCTTGAAGAGGATGGTGGTTTTTCCAGCTCCGTCCAGCCCGAGAGTCACAACTCGGATCTCCATCTTTGGGCCGATGTGGACTCGGTTGTCCTGGAAACACAACAGATGGAGCGAAGCTGAACTCTTAGTGTGGGACATATTTCTGGAAGGGCGGAGAGCGGGGACGGTGCGTACCTTAGTGAAAGTGACGGGGATGCCGGCATCCAGCTGGATGTGATCTGCCAGCTCCGTGAACTGGTGCTGCTGCTTCTGGAGAGTCTCCAGCAGACAGTTGATCTCCTGCTTTGCCAACACAACTCTGCAGTCATCCTGCATCAGGAGAGAAGCAACACACGTCAGGCTGAAGGAAATCCTCCTTAAACGCAGCGATGAAGTCCCTGAGCGGAGGGCTGTTAATCCCACCTGCTGAAGCGTTTTCTCGCAGTGCAGGCAGGCAGTGGAAACCTGGGACAGCAGGATGGTCATGTCCTCCTGCTGCTGCCGCAGCCAGATCAGCCTCTCCCGGACGTGAGCGTCCACCACGCTCAGCGCCATCTCCTCCTGCCGACACAGCGTCTCGTGGAGGTCTGCAAAGTAAGCCCGGACACAGGACCGTGCACTCTCTGCTGTGCCCGGGACCTGAGGAACACGGGGGACAGATGTTAACGCCAGAAGTAAATTAAAACATCATTAAAGCCAGAGAGATGTGTCCTACATGCTCCGTGTGTGCCATGCCCACGCCATCCTCCACGATCTGCTCGCCGCCCTCGATTTGCTGCACGATGCCCACCAGCTTCCTGGAGTACTCAGACACCTCGTCGGTGAAGGTGCGGATACAGTGGGCCATGTCCAGGATGGACGCACGGATCTGGTTGGCTTCAGTCTCAAGGAGAGCGTGCTGGAAACACAGTGTGCCCATGCATGACCGCCTCAGATGAAGATCTCTAACGGAGCGCGTGTCCACCTACCTTATGTCCCTGGTGCTTGCCGTACTCCTTGCACACGCAGCACATGAGCGGCCCGGACTGGCACGCCTCCTCCAGACAGACGAACTCGATGGCATGGACCTGGTGCTGCGGGCAGAGCATCTTCTCATGGGGCTTGTCGGCCAGCGGCACCCGGCGGTGTTTGGCCAGCGTGCGGGTGGAGTGGGTGAGCTGGGAGCACTCTGCGCACAGGTGGGTGGCGCACACGGTGCAGTACATGGAGGCCGTGTGGCTCTCGTCCTCGTCACACCGGATTATACACTGGAAGGAGACAAAGGAGATGAATGCGAGCAGGACGGAGGGGGACGTGAGTCCAAGAGTCCTGGCTGCCTTACTTCTCCCATCCCTTTCAGAGCATCGTCGGCCATTCCTGACTGGTTGGAGGCTCCATTCTGCAGTCGCTCCAGCAGCTCGAGCAGGGCAAAGTTCTTCTTTAGACCCCAAACGCCAGAGTCCCCTAAACAGAAGAAAACCGAACATTCACCTGGAACACGCTGAAAATGAAACTAAATCCAACGTAAAAAATGAGTTAAACCTGCAACCATCAGGAGACAACTTTCCCAGTTTTATGTGGAAGTTGATGGAAAATGATTTCTCAGACCACTTCTGACCTCATTTAACATCAGCTTAATGAGTTTGGGAGGGTTGATCAGGCCACTTCCAAACTTTCTGGAGTCCATCATTCAACAGAGAGAAAAATTATTCATGAATCCCAGAAGTGGACGAGGAAAATTAGACCATCAGAGAAACTAAAAACCCCCAGATCTCCATCTCAGACTCTCCAGGCCTCAGTCAGCAGGTTAAATGTTAAAGTTCATGACAGTCCAGTTAGAAAAAGGCTGAACCAGTGTGGCTTGTTGGGAAGAGTGACAGGAGAAAAAACAACATGGCAGCAGGGCTGAAGCTGGCGAAGCCGCATCTGAACTCCTGGAACAAAGACCATCGTTCCCCATCCGCCCTCACCAACTCATTTCTTCCTACGGGCCCTGTGTCTGTTTGCCCGTCAGCTGTGACCTTTTATGGGTGTTTACCAGCAGAGTCGGGCCCGCTGCTCCGTCCTTTCAACTCACGAGAGACTGGCGTTCCCCAAACCCAAGAGGAAACTACTTCACCGTCTACAAACATGAATCTGAATCTGACTGAGGGTTTTCATAAAACACAAAAATTCAGTACAACTTCATGACAAATTTAAGATTCCTGGGAATAAACTGGTGAATGAGGCTCTTTGTCCAGCATGGTGGTGGAAGGATGCTGATCTGGGCTTGTTCTGCAGCTACAGGACCTGGACACCTTGCTGTTATTGAGTGGACCATCAACTCATCTGGATACCAAAGTATTCTAGAGTCAGTTGTGAGTCCATCTGTCAGACTGTCTCATGCAACAACAACGATCCCCAACAGCAGCAGATGTACAACAGAACGACTCAGTAAAGTTAAAAAACAAAAAAGATAAATTTCATGACTGCTTTCTTCAGCCTGGAAAGCCTACATGAAAACTGATGCAGCAGTGTCCTACTGTTTCACATCACTGTTGCCATAGAAACCCCCTCACTCACCCAGTTCAGTGACCTGTCTGTCGAAGGGGCAGCGGACGGCTCTGCCATGGAGGGGCAGCCGGGTGAGACAATCGTGGCACACGGTGTGACCGCAGAGCAGAAGACGAGGGACCTTGTCGCCTTGGAGAGAGAAGACGTCCTCACAGACTCCACACTCCAGCACCTGCAGGGGACAGCACAAGCTGATCAGCTGTGGCTGCAAGGGACACCTGCTGTCAGAGGGATGAGACACTTTATGGCTGCAGATTCTGACCTGATGCAGGGGGATGAAAGAAAGTCCACTAAGAAAAAGTGTGACAACATCTCAACAGGCTGCAGTCACCTGGACTTCTTTAACCCTTTGTTTCATTTTCTTAGCGTGACACTTAAGCTAATGCAAAACACAATCCACGCTCACAATCCAGAGTTTTAAACCCCATTTCTGAGCTGTACTTCCAAACAGCTGCAGCTATCCAAAGCTAGCGATGGAGGATTCAGCTGTTAGCATGCTGCACTCTGCAGGCACAAACTCCAGCTTTTCACTTTCCTCACATCTACAAAATACAGTTCTGAAATAACTAAATCATCTTCCTGTTATACAACATTTGCACGCAGCTATTGTCAAATTCAGATTTAGCATCAACCGCCACCAACGCCAACGCAGCAGCATCGGATCTCCATCAGAGTCATGAAGGCGATTATCATAAAACTAATCAAACAACATGATCACAATCCAGTCAGAGATTTCTAGAGACATCGTTCCAACCTTCACGGTGTTCCCAGTAGCCCCCCTTCCATGTCGGAGACAGGGCTCCATCGTCGCCACGGCGCCCTGCTTGTTTATTCCTGCTGCAGCGGCGGCCATTCTTGGACGATACCGCAGAGGACTGCGCAGGCGCACAGGGGACAGTCCCCCAGCTACTTCCGGTATCGTTCTCATTGGTGCATATAGATGTTGTGTGTTGTTGATGTCGAAATCTTACAAAACCAAATACAGTTACAAATGAGAAGCGGGCATTCGCAGTTGTATTTTAACATGCACACAGAAATGATTTTTTTCTTATGTACGTACTGATACTGCAGCCAAAAACCCACAAACCCAAAAGTCTGCAGCTCCACGAGCTTCTCCTGCAATGTCAAATAATAATAATAATAATAATAAATTTTATTTCAAGGCGCCTTTCAAGACCCAAGGTCACCTCACAAAAGACAATTA
>JBAFTC010000021.1:1117217-1132310 GCA_037177435.1 Melanotaenia nigrans
ATGTATGTATGTATGTATGTATGTATGTATGTATGTATGTATGTATGTATGTATGTATGTATGTATGTATGTATGTAGGTATGTATGTATGTATGTATGTATGTATGTATGTATTTGTGTGTGTATGTGTATATATGTTTTATCTTTGTGTGTGTGTATGTATAGACTTTGTTTTTACTCCCTGTGCTTGTCCTCTTTCCTCTCTCATTGTCTCGGTTGTTTTCTCTCCTCTTTTGTGTATGAACTCGTTTCTGTAATCTTAAAGGGGAGACTCAAAGTCTCGTCTCTCCACCTCCTCCATCTTTTTTCACTGCTTGTTGTCCAGCCTTCTCAGTCACTTGTACTTTTTGATTTCCTGGGTTTAAATGACCTATTTTCTACCGTCCTTACACTTTCATTCTTCCCTGAAGGTCTCATCAAGTCTTCTGGTGTTGCCCTCCTGTCTTTATTCTGGCCCACTGTTCACCTCGAATGATCAAATCAAATCAAAGTTTATTGGTAAAGCCCTTTTTACACCAAAAGTAGCACAAAGTGCTTCAGATACAAGTCTTCACATACTTGAAAATAAAATATAACAATTAAAACACACAGTGTATTTACACTCCCTCTGCACAAACTCCAACCCCTAGTTTCTGAAAAAATGTGTGTAAAAAATGAGAGATTCATCTGTAAAAACTGGCTCCAGAAAGAATCCTGACCTCTAAATAATTCCTGCATCAGACCACACCACTGAAGGCTGATTTTCCCCAACTCGCTCCCAGAGTTCTTTTAGGGATGGAAGTGTTGATGAGTCAGTACTTCCATATCTACATTTCAAAACATCTTACACTTTTCGAGTATTGTGATATCACAAAACATGCTTTTCATTTCCCTTTTCTGAGCGTTTAGGTAATAAAATAAATACACATACCAGCCAATCAGGTTTGTTCTTCTGTGTCACATGAGAACAGCTTTGTTTGTATTTGTGATGTATTTTTATCTGTCTGTCATAGTTGTAGCTTTTCTTGGCCAGGGCTCACCAAAGAGATGCAAATGTCAGTGTGACTTTTCACTGGTTAAATAAAGGTTAAAAAGAAAAATGACAGTAGCCTGCTGGTGTTAGTGATGATGATAAGGTTTTAATATTTTACTGTGTTTAATGCAGGTGATGTAAATTTATTATGTTACTAACATATTCTATTAAATTATGTTCGATACAAGAAATTTAAATAATTTAAAATAAATAAGTATTAATGTTGGTTAGTTATGCTCATGTTTCATATTGCCCTTACAATATGGACCAAGGATTCTTTATTGTCAATCAATAATATAGTAAACAAGAAAATATGACCATCATAATGGACTATAAATATAAATAAAATCAGATAAAAACAAGCAATATAAAGATATTAGTACACACTGACCAACACTGAGATTTTTCAGGGGCAAAAATCAGAATCAGAATCAGAAAGCCTTTATTGTCATTGTAAAACCAGAGCATACAATGAGATTAGGGGTGCTAGGGGCCAGTTTTGATAAAAAAGTGTCATATACTAATAGTAGTATCATCCATCCTGACTTTCATCGCTCTTGTGATGATAATAAGTCACCTAAAATGATTTCTTTAGAGAAAAATTCTCAGATGATCCAACTAACCAAAAACCTGAATAGATAAAAAGCTAAAGTTCAAGAGAATAAGAATTTACACTTTTCCTTTTTAGTTTAAAAAAAGCAGCCGTTGGTTCAGCTGCAGTTAAATCAAGTAAATGAACAATTGAAAGCAGCTCTGTTGTTTTGTCAGTCTACATTTCAGCAGGAGCTTCTCCAACTCCTGAAAATACAAAACCTGACATAATGAATCCACAGACTTTAACTACCACACACAAGCTGAGCATCTTTGACCTCCTCTTCACGAGGCTTACTTTTTCTGCCTCCTTTCTAAAATGACATCCACAAAATAAATGAAGTACATTTTCTCAACGACCAGAGCTCTATGTGTAATCTTAGTTTGTACAGAAAGCATGAGATCATCACAGAAGTGTCACGATACAGATATTGTGTTAAAGTCACCTGGAACACAGTAGAAATGTAAATACTGTAGTTATCATCTCCTAAAAGAAATCACTTTCAGTGGAAACCACAGGATAGCAGCTCAGTTCACCGAGGAATGAGAGAAGTAATATCTAATGAGGAACTCTGCTACAGCAGAAGGTGTTTAATTTTTTTTTGCTATGTACTTCTTTGCAATAACATGAAGGATAGTTGTGTTACATAATGCTGCAGAACTGCATCAGCTTTCAGAGGATTTTCGTTTATCTTTTAAACATGAATTTTGCACATAAAGAAGGACTGAGAGCTTTGGTGTGGTCATTCTACAGCAGGTCTGAGGGGATTTTTTCCCTCATTTGCCGCTCCGTCTGCATCACATTCGCTCTGTTTGTTGCTTTACATGCTTGGAAAAAGAAAAAGAAATTTAAGGAGATAGCACTGAAAAAATATTGTAGGGAAAAAGTACAAGAGACCACAGAGGAGACATGGACAAGCCGAGAGTATGTGTGTGTGTGTGTGTGCTGCACGTGTGTGAGCATTTGTGAGTATCTGTGTGTATTTGTGGCAGAGGCAGCGACAGACAAACAGACCAGAGAGAAAGAGGAGAGAGGTTATTGCTGGAAAGCGTGAAGACAATAATGCAAACTGACACTTCAGAAATTAGATGCTGGTTGCCTTGGCAACAGGCCCAGGGCTAGGGGCTACCAGGAAGGGGTGAGGATGGGTGAGGGTGAGCGTGAGTGTGGGTGCGAAGGGCTGCAGAGAGCGCTGAGATAGTGAGTAAATTATGTTTGATTAGAGGCGCAATCATTTGAAAAGAGCAGAGAGAAGCCAGCGGAGATGCAGCCGGCGATCGATGCAGGACTGGAATGTGCTGCATGTGAGGATGGAAGATGCTCCTCCTTCACATCTGGCTCTTCAGGGGGTTTCTCAAGGGTTCCAACTGCTGACATTTGTCTTAAAGAGCACTAGAGTTTGTGTCAGGCCACAAAAAACAAATAACTGCGGTTCAGTTGTGAGGTGAGGAGTCACAGACACTCTGAATGAATTTTTCTACCACCTTTAACATGTGTTATCTAACAGGACTGGGTTTCAGTTGAGCCTTTTATTCACAACTATTAGAATTTAATCAGAAATACCACTGCACCCGAAAGATAGGTAAACCTTTATTCATGAACAGGTTTATAGAAAATAAACTGGACTTTGAGACGTCAATAGAGAGCAGCAGTTACGTTGAGAGGCAGCTGTACACTGCTTCTGGTTATAAATCAATAGAAGAAGAAGCTTTATTAACAGGAAACAAAACACAGCGATGGACATCTGCAAGAGGAAAACATACTTCCTTTCTCAGGGCTATTTATTCTTACTGGGAAGACATCGATCCATCAATGGTTTTGTCTTCTTCTGCCTGAAAATTGCTTTTATAAATAAAGCTGAGTTTTTTAATGTGAATCTTTTGTTGGGTCAGAATGAAAACAACAATTTGCAAATGTTTCCACAGAAAATCAGATAAAAATAAAAATGAATGTGGCTAGAGGTACCTAAGCACGTTTGAATCTGAATCTGTGGACCTTAAAAAACTCCTTCACAAAAAGTTCACAGGAAAAAACAAAAAGAATAATTGGCTTTCATTCCAAAATATATTTATTCTAAATTAAAAAGCAAACAAATAAACACACAAAAAGTCTAAATAAAAATAATCACGTTCATAAACTAATGTCTCTGTCACAGGGTGGTCTGCCAAAAGGCGAGAGATGCTAATTAAATCCTCACAACCAGCCCACTGGTGGGGAATACTAGCCAGACATCACAAAAATAAACAAACATCCATGTGCTTCCGTACACCTAACACAGGCTTACACACACACACACACACACACACACACAACACGAGGTAAACCACAAACAGGCCAGCGTATCTCCTGTCCTGTTGGTCTCCTAAAACTACCAAATTAAATGAAACATTTACGGATTATCTCTTTATTTAGTTGTAGTAAAACATGACACCACAAATCTAAACAACACAGCTTTATACTTTGCACAAAAAGTAAGACAATGACTGTTTGGTAGATTATTTCTCCTCTTTAATAATTCCAGCTGGTGTAATATTTAATTATTATTATATATGGTTGAGAAACCTGATGAGTCACCTTTAAACCAGGTCGAACTTGTACAGATGATGCTCATGTGGGATTAGCAAAACAGCTAAATGTGGGGGTAGTGAACCCAAATAAAACAGTAGTAATGATAGTAATAACGATAATGATAATACGGACGTGTATTATCTATAAGCATGCAATGATTAATTACAATGATGGAGTTCACAGTATTTTAAAACGATCAACAAAGCGACATTTAAAATTTCTTAGCACATGCTGTTAATAAATGTGGTTCTTACAAGTACAGCAGTTGTATTGATGTAAATCTCTTACCTGTTAACAGTCATGTTTTTAACTGGCGAACGGAAGCTGGAATACCTGGAGAGAGAGCTCCACGCAGAAGGTCCAGCTTTCAAACCTTGCTGTGAAGACGCGCTGCTGTCCACCACACCAGCGTGCAGCCCTTCCATCTGCTTTTCAGGGGTGCACCAGAATGCTGTGTTTACATGTTAAAGATGCATTATGTAACTTTACCACCTTAAAAGTCCTCGTTCCGGACTTGTTTGAAGGCACAGTGACGTCTATTATGTGCATTTCTGGAGCGTCTTGAGGCTGAGAAACAACTTCACCACTGCCTTTCGTTAGCAAGCGGATATGAACACACAGGCCATTTTAAAGAAGAAGAAACCTTTATTAGTCCCTCAGTGGGGAAACTGCTTTGTTGTAACAGTACAGGTGCAGTAAGCAGAAGCACACACACAGTAAGTAATAAAACGTGTAGTATAGTTTGACAGGGTATGTACAGGATATAAATATGTACATAGACATGGATGTAAACACGTAAGGACAGTTTCCATGTGTCTAGTGTAAAGTCTGTTGTGGTTACCAAACGTATTGTATAGACACCTTCAGTCTTGGTCGTAATTTCCTGTACTTTTGTTTGTGTGATGTTTTGATTGACTAGTTCTGTTGTGCTTTTAAACAGGAAACAGGTAAATGGAAGCGGGAAAAGACAAGACGAGAGGAGAACCTGCAGGAGGAGAAAGTTTACCTCTCGCTTGCTGCAATGTCTGAAAAGTTTAGGACAACATCAGTGTGATGGTTGGAGTGATGGGGGGGATTAATGGAGACTACAAAAAAGTCTTTATTTTTTCTAATAACACTTTTATAATTCAAGGAGTGGTTATTGTTTCCTCCCTATGTCTCAGTTATATATAATAACATGCTCACAACAGATACATACTAGAATTAATGTGCTCAGTTTTGTAAAATATACTATAATATACAGTACAATAACATTAGCACTGTAATAATAGTAATATATATATATATATATATATATATATATATATATACACTGCTCACTTAAAAAGCCAGAGTAAACTGCTTTGCAACTTAGGTTCGTCTTTATTGGGCAAATAATATAGATTAGAATGCCTTTTACTGTCATTATACACATGTACAACGAGATTAATTTATGGTATAAAAAGTTGTGTAAACAAGAAATGATATGCCACATAGTTTCTGCTCCTCACGGTTACAACACTCCATTAAAGCCGACCCGACATCAGTCCCGTCCGCATCAGGTTACACCCCAACACCCTGAAGAACACATTATTAGTTGTCCCATGTAATCGATGTAAGTCAGTGCTGATGTAGCTGAATTTAATTATCATTTATTTTTATGAACATTCTCCAGACGCTGAACTATTTAGCATTGTTATTATTCTGTCCTGTAAAAACATTTAAGTTCCTAGTTACCTGTTTAGTGAGGGGGGCTTAATTAGTGACGCACCGCAGTAGCCGGTGTGAACTTTTGCAGCTTCATGGAAACCGTTGTGTGTAAGGTGTGTTGAAATGCGGTCTCTCTCTTTGTTAAGCTAACTATATTAAAAATAACTTGTTGGGCTTGAACTAAATAACTAAGATCTGTGTTTTGTGTTTTTCTTTGTTAAAAGCAGACGTTAAAGTTATTAAATCTGATGTTTAGTCAGTCTGAACATCATGATGATGATGATGATTAACTGCAGGAAAATAACAGAATCCTGAGGAGAAATCGACTTTATGACACTCGGGGAGATAAAAGTTGTGATTCAGCAGAGATGCGAACAAATCAAAAGCTGAGGCCTGTTTTTAAATGAGCGCACGTTCCTAAAATGAGGGAAAGTGGCCAGTGAAAAGGCAGAGACGAGAACATGGTGAGGCTCCATCAGATTATAACATGAACTCATCTGAGCTGAAAAGCTCCAGCGGGAATTAAACGCAGCCCGTCTTCTGACATCACACGTTCCACCACAACCATCGTGTTCAGACCCTCGAGCTAACCCTGAAGTCTGGAGGAAATTTAAGCTGTGAGTCTGAATTAAAAGAGAAAGTCTAAAATGACTCTTCATACATTTAAAATGATTTTTCCTGTTAAAATTCATACAATAAAAAATGAGAGAAAAGCTGAAAAGGCCAATAAGAATAAGAAGAATCGGAGAGCACGCTCCAAGGGAACATCATGAACCTGATGTTCACTTCTAACACACAAAATTCACTTAAATTTCTCCGGTAATGATTTTATTACAAGGATCTCATTCTTTTTTCTTTTATAAATGAAGTAACCTGATTATTTTTTCTCTTAATAAAAACTTAAACCAAAGTAAAGAAGTGAAGAACTTTATAAAATGATGCAGTCGGGTCTTTTGGTTCCTCTTCAGACGTGTCTTAGGGCACACATAAATGGTGTATCAGCTTTTAAAGCTTTACATATATTTAAAGTAACTAGATGAGGAGCCTTTATTGCAGCGTTTCAGCTGATGAAACGTTTGTTTCCGGTGCAGCTGCAGCGGTCATGGCTGTGAAATGTCTGCAGCTTTAGGAGCGATCACATCGTGCAGCGGTTAAATGCTCCCTCCTCCTCCTCAGAGATCATCTCCTCAGACACTTTCATCCCAGATCAAATTTCATGAAGGACTTCATCTGCAGGACGAGGAGAGAAACCAGTGAGACCAGTCATACCTCGTTTCCTGTTCTGTAGGCCTTTACTTTGGTTTCGATTAGAAAGTTTAGTCTCCCAGTAAGACCAGTACAAACTCCTCCAGGGGTTCATCTCCAGTAGACTGGATGGCTGTAATAGTCTTTTAACTGGACTCCCAGAAAGATCATTAAACATCTGCAGCTCATCCAGATGCTGCTGGAGTTTAACCAGGTCTAAGAGATCCGCACACATCACACCAGTTTTTCATCTTTACACTGGTTTCCTCTCATGCTGGTCTACAAATCCCAGAATCCATCTGTGATGTGTTCAGAGAATATAAACCTGGCAGGACTCCTGGATCTAAGAACTCAGGTCAGCTGGTTCAGAAGAGTCCAGGCCAGATTACAGGCCAGAGTCCAGGTCAGGGTCCTGACCAGAGTCCAGACCAGAGTCCAGGCCACAGACTTTTTTCAGTTTTTTGAGTCCTCATTATGTAACAATCACTGTTTAGTCTGTTTATTATGTAAAGCACATTGAACTGTTTTATAAATGCACAGTAGAAATAAACGCGCCTTTACTGTTTCTGATGGTCACATTAAACTCAAACTTTCTAGGTAACAGGCAGAAAGCATGAAACGAAGATCCTGTGTGACCTAAATGTTCAGGCTCCAGGTTCTTTTATTCCACTTTTTCTTCTGCATCTCTTTCATTCTGCATTGACCCGTCATCAGGTCCTCGTAGATCGTTTCCAGCGTTATCTGATACGAACTGTATTTACATACAGACATGAAGCACTGAGCGCTGGTCTGCTTCTGGACGTGGACAATAATGACATTAAAATCAACAAACTGTTGTCTTTGATTTGATTTCTACACCAGTATCTGTGCAGCAATGACAAAAATAACATTTTAAAGCTATTTTAATATATTTAATTTCCTGCTGTCCTGGAGATTCTTTACAAAACTGCTGCTGAGAAATAAATCCATAAAGTTCCAGTTGGCTTTATGTCGTTTATGATGCTGTAGCAGTAAAATGGGTTCAACGGAGCACAAGAGTCTGCAGAAGTTGTTTACAACTCATTCTTTCTCCAAGAGTGTTTTTACTCTGCTTAAGTCTCGGTCCACGGCCCTCTCAGCCAATCCCTGTCGGCGCTGAGCGTGTGGACGTGCCTGCATGATTTAAACTAATTCTCACCTCAATAAGACTGCAGCTGGAGGCAGACTGTAGCCTAAATCAGTGGTTCCCTTCATTCTGCCGTAAAGCTGCGGACCCCATGCTTGGTTTTATTAGCTGCTTCTCACCATCAATGATGCATTCTGGCTGACTCCTTTCCTTTGATAAAACCACAGTTAAGCTAATTAGCAACATATATTCTTACTTTTTTCTTTTTTTTCCAAAAATAAGGATGAGCTTCTCAGACATGTCTCATTAATTAAATGGTGCAAAGTGTTTTCATGCTCCCAGAACACTGGTTCCATGTCAATAAAACACCCAGATGATAAACAATTTAGGAGAATACACCTCAACTCTTCTCTGTGTGGACATGGCCTTCATTTAAATCACACTGGCTCAGAGCAGTCAAAGCCTCGGGGGCCCACTGTGCTCTTTGGGGGACCTACTTAGGGGACCAGATGTTGGGAACCACTGGCCTAAACTAACCTTTGCCTGGACTCAGGCTGGGTTCTGTAGAGTCTTCAGAAACATACGATCTATTGAGGCTTTCTGTGTGGTACTTAACCTCAGCATTAATATGAAGATAAATGTGTATGAAACTGATCAGGATATGAATTTTCTTACATTGTTGAATTGTTCCTACAAAGCTTCGTTGAAGGTGTGTTATCCTGCATCAGAGCTCAAATGCTACGTTTTCCCTCCATCTACCTGAGTCGTGAATATTTAGTCATTTAATCCGTACGGATCAGCTGTGTGCACGCAGAGATCCTGCATCCCTGCTCTAGTACATTTAAAGTCCAATCCACAGTCTGAGTAAAACTGATCCAACATGCTGAACTGTCAGGCTGCAATGGAGGACGAGTTTTTATGCATCAGTGGAGGACACACCTGGTCCACCTGACTGCAGGACAAAAGGTTCAGAGCTGCAACACGAGTCCTGGTGCTGCTCAGTTTAAGGTGCAGCTCAGAGGAGACGACAAAGCACACCTCTCACACAACACTGTCAGATCTTCTAACCTTTCACAACTGCAGAAAAACCCTTTAATATCACAAAGTGCAGTTTGAGAGACCTGCCGTCGCTTCAATTCAACGTGCAAATATTCCTCCAAGGAAATAAATCCATAGCAAACTTGTGAAATGCCAAGAGTCAGATTTAACGTTCTTTTAAAGCACGCATGTCCCATTCTGCATAAATTTGAAAGTAAATATTATCCTAATTATGTACACAAAGTTTAAAATGCATTGTGTGTTGCTTCCAGATGCACACACACCCATGCCACACTGTGGTTGCACACGTATGTACACACACATGGACGCGTGCATGCTCACAGGCAGCAGAATTGAATGCGATAGGGAAGTGAAAAATGATTAACCCAGGGTCAGCTCTCAGCCTCAATCTCAGCAGCGCTCAAAGAACATCCTCGCCTGATTTACACTCGTCATGTTCCACAGCACACATTTGCATATATTTATTAAATTCACCACGCGTTGGAGAATAAAATATAACAGGGTGGAGGGGATGGGAGTGAGGAAAGGAGTGGAGGAGGGGAACGAGGAAGGGGTTTATTTAAAGGAGGCGTGTTTCTGATAGATTTGCTTTTCATTCACATTCATTTGTTCCCCTTTTCTTCCTCTCTCCCTGTGTTTTGTTCATTAGCATGGAGGTCAGTGGAGGCGTCAGATGTGACCGCTCGACGCTTCGGGGAAAACATTGCTGCTGGTCAGCCGCTTGAATTGACCTTGTTATCGTTGTGACAGACTGTGTTATTTATCAGTTAGTTAGATAAGGAGAGCGTGGAGCGCGCTGATTGTCTACCTCATGAAATGAATCTCCATCCTGAATCTGCAGAGACAAACAGCCTTCAGGTGTTTTCACGTCTGCTCACTAAACTCTGTCACCTTTACGACAAGTCTGCCAAAAATGAGGCGAGGGAAAAATCAGCTGTGTGTGAGAAGGACTGAAAACTGTTTGCCTCCTCCTGCGGCTTCAGCTGCTTTCAGAAAGGTGGAGTCAGAAACTTGACTTGGACATTTTTGATTTACAAACACTTGATACATTAAATAAAATGTCTCTTATGTAAAAGTTGTGCCACACATCAGTTTGTTTCCAGAATCTAATTAAGTCCTTCCCAACAATCCTGAGATCCAACCAGCATCCAGTCGCTCTGTAGAAGATATTAACTAGAAGGCCTCAGAGCGCCTCCACCACGGTTCACCACGAAGGCCCCACAGCACAACCCGTACCTTCTAGATTCAGAATATCAACACGATCTGGGCCAAACAATGTTGGATTTTAACATCTACCATGATTTCCTCTTGTAATTGTTTTATTTTTTATTTTTGCCTCTTTACGCTCCCTTACGTATGTAAAAAGCGACGCTCGTTTCAAACGCTGTCACACGTCGCCGTCCTCAAACTTCCTTTTATGTTCTCCATTAAAGGAGCAGCGTCGCTTTAAAGTTGTTTCCAACCGCCCAACATGCCCGAAGCACTCGTATATCTTTTCTTCAAAAGCTCACATAATTTCTACAGTTGTTGTGCTTCATTCTTCTTCTGCTGGTCCCCCCCCTTCCTGATCCTCTTCTTATCTGGTTTGTTTCTTTCGCTGTGTTTCGCTATTTTGCTCAACACTGCTCCCACAATTTCCGGCGGTATTGCTCCACCTGGTATTGCTAAGCTCCCGGAAACTGACCAAACTACGCGTGTAATCAACACAGAAGATGGATGAAAAGGTCCGTCCTTCAGCGTCTTCTGCACTGAGCAGAAACAGGCCTTTAGAAGCTGTTATGGCCAAATTATCCAGGTCTCCCTGTAGTAAAAAATACTTTCCTGGATCTAGACGGTGATCCAGTGTAGGCACATGTGCTCGGTAGCCAGATCTTTTATTTTTTATTTATTTATTAGCCAGATCTTTCTTAGGGCCCTGCGCCTGCCGACCATGTCACACTGTATGATGGACTGAACGTATAGAAGATTGCGGTTGGTCGAATTACGAAAGTAGTTTTTCTTTTAAGGTTTTGAAGTTCTATAAAGGAAACATGGCCCATTTTTATAAAGAAATCTATCACTACTTATCAAAACGGACTTACCACGGCCTGGCAATCACCTCTAAAGGCCCATTTATACTCAACGCAGAAGGCGGATATGCAGACAGACGGAGCGTTTTGGTTGTCTTCTTTGTCGGTTATGTGTGTAATTTGGTCCGTTTTCATGCAGCTTAGCTATCCGTCGCTTAACGTTGATGAAGCAATACCACCGGAAATTGCAGGGGCAGTGCTGAGCAGAATGGCTGACATTTGACCAGCGAAAGAAAGAAGAAGAAAATCAGGATGAGAGCAAAAAAGCAGAAGAATGAAGACGAGGACGACAACTGTAGAAATTGTGCGAGCTTTCGAAGACAACATGCAAGTGTTCAGGGCAGGTTGGAAACAACTTTATTAAGATATTACCGCTTCCAACACAGTCGATAGCTCAGAGTACATCAAGAAAACCGGCTGTCGCTGCAAATTGCACTTTAATGGTGACCTGTTCAGCTGCATTGAGGGAATGTGATATACCTGGCTGACGTGGATTGTTCTGTCCCCCACGGCTGGCATGGCTCGGCTCAGCGTGGACTGACACAGTCCCGTTCAGTCTGCCGGCTCCCTCTGTAATGCCCCAGTGTGGTCTGCACCTATATGAACCTCTCGCTGTGTTGCGCTCCAAGGCCGGCTGCAGCTCTGTGCACAGTTGCGGGAGGACTGGAAACCTGAAGCAGCTGATGAACCAGTTTCATCATGTGCCAGTAAATCCTCTCTGTCTCTGAACACACGCTCGCTTCGTATTGTACCGTTTTCGTCTTTTAATACGGCCAACGCAGCCGTTGGTTTTAACGGTATTTCTTGCACCATGTCTTTTATAGCCACCAATGTAACTGCAGACGTGGGCAAGTTCATTGCTCCTCAGTGTTAATTATTCATGTCTTCAATGTGCTCATCACTCAGTATGGGGACAGTTTTTGCATTTATTTATTATAATAGTTTCCCAGCATCACCTGTAAGTGTCCCAAAGCATCAACAGCTGTAGAAACATATGTACACAGCTATGAACTTTTCCACGGTCATTTCACTCTTGATACATCTGAACTTTGCCCTGAGAAAGAGTGTACACACCCTTTGTTCATGAGGCTCCAGGTACCTAAGGAACAAAACGTTGTCTCTTTAAACTCCACCTTTTAAATATTATGTCATTGTTTATACATTCTGGTTATTTGTATTATTAAGTTGATGTTCTTTAGAAACTGATTTTTGTAATGACATCGAGGAGGAACCGGACCAACGTTCCTTGTTGCACATCAACCCTTTTTTGTTGTGTTCGACTGCTGTCTCGAAGCGCGAGGATGACGAGGGTTCTGCTTTGCAGGAGGAAGATGTGTGTTGTTAATTTGAGATTTTCGTTTGTTTTTAACTACTTCATTCCCTCTTGGTTATGTGCAGCCGGTGAGGTATGTTTACTTATATCTTTAATTGTGTACACTATAGAACAGTTTGGTGCTCTAAGTCGCGTGTCATTTGTATCCCTGCATGCCAACAGTTCAGTGTTGCTAACAGACAGACAGACAACATAACCTCCGCCTTAATGGAGGTAACAACAACACAAGATACTTATGTCTTTCCACATGCTTGTTTAAGAAATGAGAAGCTGCTCAATGCATCAGCTTGTTGTAGCTGAAAGATAATCATCTATGCAGGAATCTTCCAGCAGCAGCTCCCACCGGTTAGCTCAGTTATATCCAGGTGGAGCCTTTGTTTTTTAGCCAGGAAGTGTTTCTTTATAGATTTTCACAAACACTCGCCCACAGAACGGTGCAAGCCTGCTTCTCTGCACGATTAAAATGTTCATATAAACTTGCAATTCTCATTATTTCCCAAAGTGAACATGCTGAAAGCAGAAAGGAAAGAATGTCAGGCAGCTGGCAGATTCAAGCAAATATTCAGTGATTCAACTGGTGTGCAAGGGGAAAGATTTCCGTTATTTTTTATTATGATTGCTGTGAGTGTCAGTGCTAAACTCTACCCATTGTTCCAACCAGCTTCTTTCTTTCTTGGCTTTTTAATCATTTGCATTCAAATATTGACCAGCACATTGAGCAGGAAGCTTGGATGTGTCCTGGCTGTGCCAGCAAATGCTGGCTATGGCTGAGAAAATACTCGATTTTAATTAAGTCTTGGTGTATTTGTGATGGCTACCACGTGCTTCCAAAGAAATTGAGGCTACACAAAGAAAAGATGGTGTATAAGGTTCACTAGCAGAGGCAGCACATCCTCGTTTAAAGGACCTGGAATATCATCAGTTACCACAGCAGTAGTGTTTTCTGCTCAGATCTTAATATTAGCTAAATACTATAAATACTAAATACTTCCATTGTCTCCAGATGTATTTTTACACTCTTAAAATCCAGATATTTCCTGGTGGAATTTCCTAGAAAGAGGCAAAATACAGCAAGCATGTCAACAGCTGGACCAACACCTGAGCCGACTGGTTACACGAGCTGGAGAATCAACAGAATATTTATGATGAAACGTCTTAAAGCGCAATGCCACCGATGGCCACTAGAGGCTGGCTCAGGAAAATACTTTGACTCCCAACCAAGTTTTATTTAAAAGAAACACTTGCATCCAAAACAAAGTTAATTTAATTATTTCCCGTCAAGTCATTCGCTTTGTTTTCTAAACCTTCTGCTATGTACTACACATAGGCTATTAGGGAGTACACAGTATGCAGTCCTTACTGCGTACTGTTTGACGTTATCATCTGGAATGAGCATGTAGCATGCAAAGGCATTTTTAGCCAGTTTCAGAGTAGAGAAACAAAAGTAAACAATGGCAAAGCAGCATTTAGCAGAAGTAGTAGAAAAGCTGAAAAGTGTGAATTTTAATGATACAACTGCTGTGTTTATTGAACCTGACATGGAGGTGACTTCGGCTAAATCAGTACTTACTACTCGTACAGTACACAGTGTTAAAAACAGCCATTATGTTGTGACATTAGCTGGGTTCAGTCATTCGGATTGTGCTGCTGGTCCTTTAAAAATCAATGAAATCATTCACAAGCACATTAAAGCACCACCTTCTATGGCCAAAGAGGCAATGCACTCGCATACCTGCATGAGGATGGTATGGGACAAGTAGTAACAGAAAATACAAAACTCTCCTTCAACTGGTACTGAACCAGTTAACTGTCAAACTAAGAGATAATCAATGTAAGCAGCCTCATTAAGTTTAAATTTAGTCCTACAGACTCGTGTAAAACTATAAACAAGACGTTTCTAATTTAGTTTTAACTCATTAAATGAGTTAAATGCTTCCAACCATTCAGTGTTCACAACTTATAATTACCAAGTTCTCATTTCAATGGGAATTTTCACACTTTTATTAGTTAGAGTTGTACAGAAAAAAGATCAGATTGATCACTTTCAGTTTGGTTAAGACTGGATGCAAAAACATCCTTAACCCCATCCCAGTGGCCCCTGTCCTCTGTGCCATTCCAACCCCCTCTCCCCTCCACACACACAGTCAGATGCGAGCAGCCGTGGCAGGTGAGATCAATAAGGCTGAAACCTGTCCAGAGCTTTAATCCATCTGAGGTGAGAGGAGACGGGACAAGAGAGCCATCACTCAGCATGAGACCAGAGACCCGAGACCTGAGCCCCGTCTGCTGCTGCTAAATGGACGTCTGAAGAATATTATCAATCAGAAGATTTCCTCTCATGCAGCCTGCTATCTATCTATCTATCTATCTATCTATCTATCTATCTATCTATCTATCTATCTATCTATCTATCTATCTATC
>JBAFTC010000021.1:1137539-1159651 GCA_037177435.1 Melanotaenia nigrans
TACAGCAGTAGTACCTGGGTCGTTACTACTGCAGTAGTACCTGGGTCGTTATTACAGCAGTAGTACCTGGGTCGTTACTACTGCAGTAGTACCTGGGTCGTTATTACAGCAGTAGTACCTGGGTCGTTACTACTGCAGTAGTACCTGGGTCGTTATTACAGCAGTAGTACCTGGGTCGTTATTACAGCAGTAGTACCTGGGTCGTTATTACAGCAGTAGTACCGGGTTAGTACTACAGCTACATGGAGAATCTCATCATGTCTGCAGTGTGTAACACACCTCCGTCTCTCCTCCATCACTCATTCATTAAACAGTGAACTCATGACGTCGCTGCTGCTGCTGATGATTTGAAAATATCTGAAGTTTGGCCTCCATGTTTCTCTGCATCTCAGCTGTTCTGCCTCCGCACGCTTTGGTCATGTTGATCCGTAAAAAAGTATTACCGTCATTTTGACGAATCACCATTGTTAGTGACAGCTGATGAGCAGAAATGTGAACAGGTGTCAGCGCAGGCAGACCAATGAGACACACTGACGCAATGCATCCGTTTTCCGACATCCTCCTCTAGAATGAGAAGGTGTATCTAAATATATTTTACGTGTGTAAATAGAAAACACAAATAGCAAAAACAACAATGGAAACACTGGCCAGCCTCCACAGCTCTGATGGGCCAGGGTCCAGGCAGCCCGCCTCCCTGGAAGGCCCCAGTCTGAGATGTAGTAAAACAATTGGCAAGTGGGATGTGAATCTCTCTTTCCTGCTTCCTCCCTCTGTCTCCCCCATGCCCACACACACACACAGAACGAGGCAGTGATGGCAGAGGACCAGCAGTCTGTGCCAGTGGGCATAGTGGGACCACTGGGCATGCTGGGACCAGCCTCAGGAGTTAAAACTCGCTGAACTACAGCTGCAACCAACCCAGAGAGAGCGGAGATGGGATACATGCTCCAACACACCGCTACAGATACACAACAACACAAAGACGTCCGTCTGGTCCCGTGCCACGAGTCTCAGCTGTGCCAGCATCGCCACCCCCCCTCCCTTCAGGCCTGGACCTCCCGCGTATGCCACCCCTCTCCACCTCCCTCCTCCTCTGCTCCTCCCTGCCGGTAGCCTTTGTGGGCTAATTAGCGGTGAAATTGGTGAATTGCAGGCTCGGGCACACACACACCCGCCCAACACACACACACATGCAGATTGTGAATTGCAGGCTCAGGCACAGCAGTGCAGACACTTCAGCATAGCCAAGCGCCACTTCAGCCCCTGAAAAGCCTCTGAAATGGGGCATGCAACACAAAGACAGGAGTGGAGAGGAGAAGAAAGGAAACTGTGGAGGAGAAGGAGAGAAAGAGTGCAGGCGGAGATGGAAGAATATGTTTGCTTCAGGTTTTTTTTACATGTTGGCTGCGTATATACAGAAAAAAAAGCCTAAAAATGGGTCCAGACGTCTTTGTCTGAGGACTACCTGACACTCACCTCTGAGGCATCAGCTCACGTTGAAGAGTCTCTTCCTTTGATAGAGCAAGAGTGAAAGAGCTTCCAGTCTATAATGATTTCTGTGATGGACGACATTCATTCCGTCATCCCTTCATCTCACACACCCCATAAATTACCTCTCATATTAACAGGCTGTATTAAAACCCTGCAACGTGTTAGAGCTCTCATTTAAAATTAATAAGTGGTAATTATGGAGGGAGGGAATCTGATAGGGGAGGCTGAAAAAGGAGTACAAGTTAGGAAAGAAAAAAAAAATTAAGGTGTAAAAAGACTGAAGAGCATCTGTTACTCTGGAGCAATTCCTGTGTCTGAGAATAATCAACAAACATGGAAAGAAGACAGTTTCAGTCCTGCAGATGTTTTGATTGAATGCCAGATACTTCAGTCACAGACACAACATGGCTTCCCAGCTGAGCATGAAATAAGAGAAGGGAGCGGATGACAGGGGGACGGTTACACAGTTGTATCTGCCTGATGGTCGCCACGGGCGCAGGAGACGACAAACAAATTAACAGTAAGTAACTGCACATTATTCACCCTGCACAGTCAGCTCTGAGGACGCTCTGCCTGCAGACATTTCTCTTTTCTTTACAGTTTCCACAAATCAACAAGCAGCTAAATGTTCAAGGTTTATTTGATTTTAATTCTCATGTAATTCAGATGTTTTTAACACTGCACTCAACAAAAAATACACAAACACCTAACAGCCACTTTATTAAGTTCACCTGTTCAATGTGTTTACACTAATATCCAACCAGCCAATCACATGGCAGCATGCAGCCATGTAGACGACTTGCTGGAGCTCAAACTGAGCATCAGAACTAGGAAGACAGGGGATTTAAGTGACTTTGAATGTGGCATGGTTGTTGGTCTGAGTATTTACTGGGATTTTACCATCTCCAGGGTTTCCTCTGTTTAACTCTGTTAAAAGTTCGGACTCTCCACCATGCAGGTTATCTTCTACATGTCCAGGCAGGTGGAGTTTGAGGCAGGGCTGTAAAAATGTTTTTTAAGGGCAAAAGTTTATCTTTTTTATTTATTATTTTATCTCATTTAATTTTTTTGAATACAGCTTTAATTTAAATGGATGGGTGCAATTGCCCCCCTTGCCCCCCCTGTAAATCTGCCCCTGGTTTTGTCAGAACTTTAATGTTCTATGTTGATCATCACATTAAATCTCCGGGTTTCAGTTGAACATCATTTTCTACAAGGCTGTAATGATGTCATACATCAGGGATCCCCAGCTCTGGTCCTCGAGGGCCACTGTCCTGTAGATTTTAGATGTGTCCTTGCTGCAACACTACACTAAAATCATGGCATCATTCAGAAATTTAATTTATATTATTCACATTATTTCTCAGATAAAATAATTTTCTAGTTTTATTTAAACACAATTTCCAACAGACAGTAGTGAACAGACTTACAAACAAATAAGTAAATAAATGAAAATCAAAAATATGTAAAACAAAACACAACATAAAAAATTATATAAACATATATTTCTTTATTTATATAAAAATATATACTTTTTTTATAAAAAAACAAAGATAATAGAAGCGGAGCAGCATCATCTGCTGACGTGTCCTCCTCATCCTTCTTCGGCCCTCCGTCCCGTGGGACACATTAGTCTCATAATGCTTTGTCATCACCGCTGGCTAATGGACCTCACAGCAGTCTATTAAAAACAGACCTGATCAATACACAGTGTGCAGAAAAGGATAAGGTCCAAAAACAGACCAACTTTTCTTTCTGTCTAAATAGTCTCTACTTGTCAATATCAGTAAGAGCTACTGGGGGGAAACACTCACTCAGACGGGAATACCTGGAAACACAAGCCTGCTCTGCAGCGTAATGTGTGCACACATCTGAATCTTTTCCAGATGAGGCAGGTAATCCTGCACGTTTCCTGCTGTTAAAACTCCTGTAATGATGGTTTCAAGCTATCAGACTGGAAATGTGACTATTTATTGTGAACACTAAGAGAAAGATAAGTTAAACTAAGTTAAACGAAAACTTCAGGCTCATCACGTGTAGATTTGATTACGATTCAGATGGTGGTGGGAACAGCTGCTCCTGGCCTGTCCTGCTCTGGGGGTCCTTCGTAGGGTGCCTACTGCCTCCCCGGACCCCTCTCCTTCCCGGGGTAGAACAGAAGGGTTGTTGCTTCTATCTGTTGTTTCTTTCTCTCCTCTTCCTTTTTTCCACTTTCCTTTTTACTTCTCTCCATTATTCTCCTTTTTCTCTGTCCCCCTCCAGCCACGTCCTGCAAGATTACATAAATTTCATGATTCAAAATAAATAAGATAAAAAAAAATGAATTAGATTATCAAGAGGAGTCTTATACCCATGAAGCAAATGTGTTTGGCACAGCACAGCATCCAGACCATCATTCTGCTGCCACCGTGCTGGACAGGACAGGTTAGAAAAAAAGAAAAAAGATGGCTGCAATGTGAATATAAAACTATAAATGCATCTTTTTCCCTGTGTAACTACAACCGAGTGGAAACGTAACAGGGTTTGTCATATTTGTCGTAACAACTAACAAAGAAGAAAACTGGTTCTTCTGTTGGTTAATGCAGGACAGCTTGTGTCCTATCAGAGTAAAACATGGAGCTGCATCAGATCCCAGCATCTTGTGTTGATCAGATTTCTACCAGAACTTTTACAGACTTCTTTCATGAGAAATTGTTCCCCGTTTACCCACAATGCCCATGTGTTGTAGTTCCCTTAATGTATTTAGTCCACTTGATGTGAACCCAGAGCTATGTTTGAGTTTGCTTCTTTAATCTGCATCAGAGTTTATTTGCACATTCAAACAAAACAGACGTTCCCTGCAAACAAAGCCCCCATAGAAGCCGAGATATTTGCACACACTAACTTTTAATGCAGAGCTCGGATTTCATGCTTGGCCATCGTGTCTGTCATGTGCAGCGTTCACACTGTAGCTCTTCTTGTTATATCCTTGGCACACTTTGGACCCCTTAATACCAAATGTTTTAACCCACGGCTCCAGAGAAATATACAGTGTAATTCTGCGTGAACAGATAGATTTATGTTCGTTGACAACGATGCTGGCTTACCTATACGCTTGAGTTTATAATGAAGATGCCCAAAAGAGTCATTCATTAAAATATTGCAGCAACTATTCTATAAAACAAATGTGAAAATTACAGATGTGTCTCTTTCCGCAAAGACCATCAAGGACATGTCCCCTAAAAAGACAACAAGTATCAGGACTCAGCAGGCTGATCCTAATTACATAAATTACATCATTAGGATCAACTCTGAGTTTTAAAAAGAGAAAATTAGACCAAAAAAAAAAGAGAAAAAAAGCTAGCTCTTGTTGAATTTCCCTCTGGAATCAGAGCGGAGGGGGGGGCATTCAGCTGAGGTCTAGTTAGCACTTCTACAAAGTCAAACTCATCAAGCAAATCAGGGTTAGAATGGGACAATCAACACGGTCCAAACGGTGAGTAAACAAGCTCCCGCTTGTTCCAACACGACACATGGAAGATCAGTCCTGCACACACCCACAGACCTCCAGCTCTCCCTACATCATTATTTCTTCTTCCCCTCCATCTCCATCTCCAGCGGCGCGAGTCCCTGTTCTGGTTCTGAGCGTCTGACACCTTTTGGCCAAATCATGCTCTGAGTGGGGGCCAAGCCGAGGGGGTAGCATGAGGGAAATGAAGGCAGGGAGGAAGGAGCGAGCAAGCAGGAAGACGAGGTGTTAACACCCTTTTCAACACCAGAGCCCGCTCGCTGTAAGCAGGCAGAGGGAAGAGTCTAATTGCAAGGTGTGTGAGCTTGCATAGATTCATGTGTCAAGGCTTTCTCTGCAGCTGTGAAGATTTCTTTCACTAAAATAAAAGAATTTCTCTTTAGATCTTAGCTTTCTTTAGATTTTAAGACCCTAGCAACAGTTTTCAGCTTTTAATCTTCCAGATGAATCCTGTTTTTTTCTCTCTCAGAAAAAGAAGTTTTTTTCTGACATTTTCTTCTCCTGCGCCTCCCCCTCTTTTTCTTTGTCTCAGTTTCATTGTGTCTCCCAGTATGCTGCTCTCTCACCTCCATCCAGTATACTCTGACAATCTCTTTATTTCTCATTAGTGCGTTTTGACAGTTAATGAGTGGAGTGTGTGTTTTGATGTGAGCTCTGTCTGAGACTACCGTCACTCAGAAAGTGAAGGAGGGGGACCGAGGAAAGACGGGGGGGAGAAAGATGGAGAATGAGGGTGAAATTCATGTTGATAAATCATGTGGTCAGCAGCAGAGGCCTGTGTTTATCTCCTGCTGTCAGAAGAGTATGGAAGCTGAGATACTGCTCACACATTCAAACACACACACACACACACACACACACACACACACACACACACACACACACACACACTTTGTTGTTACCTGCGATTTCTTGCTTTCCCCCTGCACCCCTCCCTGCACCATTTTGCCTCCATGAGGGAGGATGTGGAGGCCAGATAGACAGCAAACCTCCTGTTTACAGTTCTGCTTTGTCCAGCCCCCCCGAATCCCACCAGTCAGCTGTTTGTGCTGATTACTGCTTGACTAATAGACTTTAAATCAGTCTCACCTGCTTTCACTGTTTTGCCCCCCATCCTCCCCCTTCCTTCCTGCCAGTTAAGGACATTTCTAATTAGATACAATTCCTTCTGCTCACAAACAAGAACAATTTCCATTTTTCCTGCATGAGCTTGAAAGTTTTTGTCTGTAAATTCTGAGTCGCTGCAGCTTTGCAGGGATTTCCTTAAAGTGTAGATTAATGAGCTTGTCATTGATATAAAGACAAAATGTAGCTCTAAAAGTGTTTTAACTGTTTCATGCACATGGCGTCCTCTACAATTCATTTATTCATTTATTTTGTTTTCTTCTTTTTAACTTGTCCTGTCCAGCACGGTGGCAGCAGAATGATGGTGTGGCTGCTGTGTCGTGCCGAACTGCCAAGAGGAGCTTTATGGGTGTAAGGCTCCTCTTGATAGGATTTTTATTTAAACGTTTGTTTATTTATTTATTTTGAATTACAGACTTTAAATAATCTTGCTGGACCTGACTGGAGGGGACAGAAAAAATAAGTGTGAACAGAAATGAAAAGAAAAGAAGAAATAAAAGAAAGAAGAGCCAGAGATACACCAAGCAGAAGCAACAACGCTTCAATCCAAACATCAGCCAACATCTGCACCTGTGCAGAAACACAGCAGAGCATTTCCTGCAGCTTTTACAGGAAAACAATCATCATGAGCACCTATAAGAGACGAGCAAGCTGAAAAACAAACATGTATCCCTGCAAAAACCAGAGTACTAGAAACACAGAAACCTAAACAAAAGCTCTATAAACCCGCTGGACGACTCGGTGACTGTCAGCAGGGTTTGAGGACTCTAAGATGAGTGTGACCGTACAAACGTAACCACGCCTCCATGAAGGCTAGAGGCAGACCGGGGCGGCCCAGAGACCCGGGCTATCAACAGCCACCACCCTCCACTAAGACCACCCCGGAGCCGCCCAGAAGTGGAAACCCCAAAGGTTGCTTTATATGCGCAGGTTTGGAGGGTAAATTTTCCTCATCCAATACACTGCCACTTAGTGGTGAATAAATAAATATAGTGCAGGCCAGTAATTATTTACTCAATAAATATTTGAGCTACAGTTCTTAAAATTTTATATATAAAATACTCACATTTGCTTTATATAAATAAAACTAATTCTAAACCCTATATATTATTAGTTTTATGTGAGGGGATGGGTAAAACACTTTTAAAACATATGTTAGAACCCCTGTCAGCCATTGTTCAGCTAGCTGTGTCAGCATAGTGGCTGGAAACAGGGACATGCATCACATTTATTTAAAAGACAACCTAGTTTCCTGTAGGTCACATGTTTTCAGCTTCAGTTGTATAAGTACTAAACAAAGGTTAGTGTAAAGAAAACGCCAGTAAAATCTGAACGTCTGTTTCCAGCCCTACGTGAGATTGAGAAGGAAGTGGGCAAAGACTGAAATGATCACATGACTCCGAGCTTATCCCTAAGTGGTGGAGATGGTGACGTTACTGTACCCGGTCTCCACCAAGTCTGCTTCATTTTTATAGACTATTTATATTATAATTACATTACTTAATATATATTTTTATAGAATAGATCAGAGTAAATAAAATAAACAGTCAACTAGCATTAAAAAAAAAAGAAAAGCATCATGTCTGCAGAAGTAAACAGAGAGCCTGTCTTGTAATAACGAAGATTACGAGTTTCCTGATTCATCCTGATGTTTGATCCCAGACCCGATGCTACGGGCGGGCCCCGGTGGGCAGGGCCCAGCCATTCACTAGTCCGGCCCTCCCATCCAGCCTTTTCATTTTCATTTTTATACTTTTCATCATCATGAACCAGCTTCAGGGCAGTAGCAGCAGACTGATGCCCGGACTACGGACATCAGGAAGTGGTCCAATGATAACATGAAGAAAGGAACATGTGTCAGGTGTCACGTAGCAAGAACCAACCACTTCCAGCAGGCCTAGCAAGACAGTAACCATAGCAACCACAGGTGCATATGTCCCGCCTCCTCTTCCTCTGGGGCATTGTCTGCAGATGAATTAAACTCAGTCATACTAAGTGCAGTAAGTCTCAGTTACACGTTCATGTCCGGTTTCTATCTGCTGCAGATGTTTCCTGATGTTTTACAGAGTTAAAGCTGCACTAAATGAACCAGGATCAGTCTGGTTGAGCTCTAGCTGCCTTTCTACATAAGTTTACGTCAGATTAACTTATGTAAACTTGTGCAGGTTAGCAGCTTTCTGAGTGTTCCACCATGGTTCCTCTGGCTGGATGTGGTGTTCCACCACGGTTCCTCTGACTGGATGTGGTGTTCCACCACGGTTTCTCTGGCCGGATGTGGTGTTCCACCATGGTTCCTCTGGCTGGATGTGGTGTTCCACGACGGTTCCTCTGGCTGGATGTGGTGTTCCACCACGGTTCCTCTGGCCGGATGTGGTGTTCCACCACGGTTCCTCTGGCCGGATGTGGTGTTCCACCACGGTTCCTCTGACTGGATGTGGTGTTCCACCAAGGTTCGTCTGACTGGATGTGGTGTTCCATCAAGGTTCCTCTGGCCGGATGTGGTGTTCCACCAAGGTTCCTCTGGCTGGATGTGGTGTTCCACCACGGTTCCTCTGGCCGGATGTGGTGTTCCACCACGGTTCGTCTGACTGGATGTGGTGTTCCACCAAGGTTCGTCTGACTGGATGTGGTGTTCCACCACGGTTCCTCTGGCTGGATGTGGTGTTCCACCACTGTTCCTCTGGCTGGATGTGGTGTTCCACCACGGTTCCTCTGGATGGATGTGGTGTTCCACCACGGTTCCTCTGACTGGATGTGGTGTTCCACCACGGTTCCTCTGGATGGATGTGGTGTTACACCAAGGTTCCTCTGACTGGATGTGGTGTTCCACCAAGGTTCCTCTGACTGGATGTGGTGTTCCACCACGGTTCCTCTGGCTGGATGTGGTGTTCCGCCTAGGTTCCTTTGGATGGATGTGCTGTTCCACCAAGGTTCCTCTGGCTGGATGTGGTGTTCCATCAAGGTTCCTCTGGCTGGATGTGGTGTTACATCAAGGTTCCTCTGGATGGATGTGGTGTTCCACCACGGTTTCTCTGGCTGGATATGGTGTTCCATCAAGGTTCCTCTGGATGGATGTGGTGTTCCACCACGGTTCCGTTGGATGGATGTGGTGTTCCACCACGGTTCCTCTGGATGGATGTGGTGTTCCACCACGGTTCCTCTGGCTGGATGTGGTGTTCCACCACGGTTCCTCTGAGTGGATGTGGTGTTCCACCAAGGTTCCTCTGGATGGATGTGGTGTTCCACCATGGTTCCTCTGACTGGATGTGGTGTTCCACCATGGTTTCTCTGACTGGATGTGGTGTTCCACCATCGTTTGTCTGACTGGATGTGGTGTTCCACCATGGTTCCTCTGGATGGATGTGGTGTTCCACCACGGTTCCTCTGGCTGGATGTGGTGTTCCATCAAGGTTTCTTTGGATGGATGTGGTGTTCCACCAAGGTTCCTCTGGCTGGATGTGGTGTTCCACCAAGGTTCCTCTGGCTGGATGTGGTGTTCCACCATAGTTCCTCTGGCTGGATGTGGAAGCTTGCTGAGCGGCCTGAGCCTGATGGAAACATCAGGGTTGTGCTGAGCGTTTGTGTTGTTTAGTGTAAAATCTGATTCATGGATTCGAACGTCTCTCACATGATGTTGCTGTTGAGGTTGGTTGATGAACTGATCTCAGCCTCTGACCACCATTGAATGCTAAACTCTGATTATTGGTTCAAATGACTAGACTGACTTTGTTAAATGTTCTTTTTTCTCTTAAATCTGTTCCGTTACTTTTGAAATCTGCTGGATCCTGTTTAAAGTGTCAGAATAAGTTTTCATTATTATAAGTTTTTTCTTCTTTTTTAATAAGTTTGTGTGTGTGTGTGTGTTCTGTAATCTACTTCAACATGAGTCAGATATTGAAGTATTAAACTGGAATTTGGTCTCATAAAGTTAAATTCATTAGATAAACGGGGCCCGCCCTGGTTCTCTGTCCTGGTGCCGGGGCTGCAGACATCATGTTTCATACAGTTTCCAGCTGTTTGTTTGTTTGCAGGTTTTTCTGAAGCTGGTAGTTAACCTGAGCCACTTCTACCTGCTTCTGGATGCAGGGCTTCTTAAATCTAATAAAACAAGCATCTCTGAAGCATTCCCTGTCTTTTTATTACTGCCCAAGACACTGATAATTTCTTCTGTCTGCACGAAAAGTAAAGAGTGATGCTGTTTTCAAACTGGAGCTTCTGGGATTTTCAGGAAAATGTCTGGATGGTTCAGTTTGGACTTTTTTTGCAGCTGCTGTTGTTCACACAAACACTTCCCAGCAGGAGGCTTTCTGCTGGAGATGAGCTCTCCCAGCTGCAAATGGGAGGGAGGAGGCGCAGGCGACGGCTGTGCGGAGCGAGCAGAAGGCAGAAATCTCTGCTTGCTTCCGCATGTATAGAGAAGCAGACGGGGTCCTCTTTGTGTTGATAGGAATGCTGCATCTGTCTGGATGTAACAGTAACGGCTAGCGAGATGCCTTCACGCTCTGCTGACATGTTCGTGCATTGTCTGATTTCCTGATTTTCAGGAGACTGGGTGGAACATTTCAAGATCATGGTGCTGGTGTAACAGATCCAAACTTGGTTGACTCAAACATGATCATAGATGTCTGCACAATAAATGCTATAATTCACTTATTGCTGCTGAACAAATATCAACAAATCTTCAATTTAACAAGCGTAAAACATTCAAGTTTGATGATGAATTACTGTAAAAAAGTGAAGTTTGACATTTAAAGGTACCAGTGTGTAAAACATGTCCATGACAATTAAAATGCTTTTCAGCTTCAGAACAAATTATAATTTACATCTTTCTCTAAAATGTTTCTCTATATTACTTCATCATGTCTTCTTTTTTTTAGCTCAGGAGCAGTAATATGAAGTTACCATTTCACACTGCTTTATGCGTCTGCTTCCCTTAACTTCTACGTTTTATCTACATTTATTTTACTTAGCTTCAATAACAACTCACTCAAGTTAACGATTTTAAAATTCAAAACGGTTTTAATTCCTTAATGCCTGCATTTAATTGTTTTATTATAATTATATAAAAATTAAATGGGCACATGAGCCTTCAAAACTTTGCGAGTCTTTTCCAAGTAACACAGAGTCAAATAAGTAGACCACAGCAGCAACATTAAGGCAGAGTTTAGTTTCGCTTTCAAAAATAAAAGTTTAGGTAGTTTTAGTTGTGCTTTGTTTGGGTGGTGTTGTTGGTACAGACTTTTCTCTGAATTTGTTCTGGTCATTTTGGTACATGCTAAGATTGCTGCCTGGTAGTGTGTGCAAGATGTCAGGAATCATGCAAGGTCCACCACATGCAAGTACCACAGATCCAAGTCCACGAAGCACATATAGACTGGTTGGGCAAACACCCATGGCTCATCCAGAGCCCTGAAGAGGGTGTAGAGCTGGTCCACTCTTCCACGACCGGGACGAAAACCACTCTGCTCCTCCCCAATCTGGGGTTCGACCCTCTGATGGACCCTCCTCTCCAGGGAGGTTGAGGAGTGTGATCCCCCTGTAGCTGGAGCACACCCTCCAGTCCCCCTTTTTAAATTATAATATAAACAACAATGAAAAGAAACAGTTTTCATGTAGGGCCGGTGGATGCAGTGAGGTACTTAACTGCTACAGTTCAGCTTCATATTTACAGAGCTTAACGTCTGACTTAAAGCAGAGTTTGGTCATTTAGATGAAAACCTTTAATCTGTTTAATTTCTACAAAATAACAGGATGATAGCAACAGAGCCTTTAGTTTTTTATTCTTTTAATATAATATTTACATTCTTAGAGCTGCTTTCCGTTTTTAATTTAAGCCACGTATCGTTAAACTTCTTCAGTGACCACGATGGATGATGTGGACAACATGTTGATGAAGCCGTTGTCTACACAAGTGCCTGGTGGACGTGTCTCACCCGGCGCTCATTGTTCATGTACCACCGACTGAGCATTATACAGAGTCTGTGCATTTACATATGTGTGTGAGGTGACACATGCCGTGAAGTGTGTGCTCTCACACTCCTGTTTGACAGTTGGGAGTGTCGCCGTGACACTGTGGGCTCCGTGAAAGGATGTGAGCCACACCGTCTATGTAGATGTGTGTGCGTCTGCAACAGGCCGGTGGGAAGGGAGACAGATTGCGTTTTAACAGCCATCGCTGTCATCTCCAACAGCTGTCCTCTTCCCATTCTCTATTCATCGGGCCTGTGTTTGCATTGTCTCCCTCCTGACCTCCCTTCAAAGACCCACCGAAGGGAGAGCAGGAGCAGGCGACGGAGAGAGAGAGGGAGGAGAATAAGAGGAGGGAAAGCGAGACAGACCATTGGACGGTGAAGAAGGAAATGGAGAAAAATGCAAATGGAGGCAAAAAAAGGAAAAAGCAGGAATGAATAGAGAGAGAACGATGCCGTGACAGAGGCAGCATTCGATGCCCTCATACTGCCTCCCATCTTTTCTGCCGTCCCTCTCAATTTCTTCTTTCCCTCCCCTGTGCTCTGAATCTACTGCCTTTCTTATTACAACACCACAGCCGGCAGCTCTCCACCTCCCACCACCCGTCACCTCTCTCTCCCATCTTGTATCTCTCCTCCAGCTCTCACCATCACCACCTCCCTCTTTCACCACAGCCTCCTCCCCTCCACCCCTCTGCTGCTGCTGCCCTGTCTCTCCCCCATGTTGTCTCTTATCAGGTAGAGGAGAGATAAGGCCGCTATCTTGCCGTGCCAGGGCTTTGACATGACGCTTTAATGCATAATAAGTTCACTCATCTTTTAATCAATGCAGCCAAACGATGAATTTCTGAAGGGTTAACAGTCAGTCATTGGCAGGTTTGGAGCTAAAAACACAGAGATAAGGTCTGCCTCCAAATCAGACAGGCACATATGCAAATCAGACGTACGTCTGCAGCCGCTGAGCCTCAGAGGCGGCGCATCTTTCTCAGCATTTTCTGAAAATAGCAGCATCCACATCATGAAATCTCTTAGTTGGGATCATTTTGTCAGATTCTCTGTTAATCTCAGCCTCAGACAACATACTTAGAAAAAGACACATCTGTTCTTCCAAAAGTCTCATTGTTCGTATTTTTTCTGGATTTTCAACACAAACGACTGTTTGTGATGTGCAGATTTAAATAGTGTCATCCTGAAGTAGAGTCAAGTCTTAGTATGGTGGAGTATGAGGTATTTATCTGCAGTTAGCCGTTCACGCTTTACAGGTGGAAATACATACAGAGATATGCATATGGATCTTGATAAATGGGACCACAGCAACATTTGGAACAACAGAAAAGAATTTAAAGCGGCTACAGCTATCAGGGCACAATCACTCACCATGAATTGTTTGGAGAATTATCTGCAGTGTTTGAACAAGGGCTCATTCGCCGACCTACCAGTCCTGTGATTTGGAGGCTGGCTGAGTAAACTGCACAACATCCAGATGCAGGAATCTCACCTGCAGTCTCCTGAAGAAACATGAGACATTTTAGTGCTGCAGTGCATGTGCAAACATGGCTTCTGTGTGTGCACATTAGTGCATCACAAGTTCCGAACTGATTAGACAGGGATGATATACTCTTTGTCTTTGGGGTACTGGTCATTTTGCATTGGAACCAGGATGTTGTGGGACAGTTGGGTGGCTAGATAACCACTACTTATTGATCCCTCTAAGAAAAGGGACACCTACTTGTCCCGAAGAATTAAAAACAGGTTTGCAACCAGGCGGAAGAAATTTAACTTTTTGTTAAATAAGAAACTGTTGTAGCCATAATGGACAGGTTCAAGTATTTAAGGGCTGAATAATTGGGATTTTTTTCCTTTCCTTTAAATAATTTAAAATGTTCTCATTTGTTGAGAGGGATAAAAGGAAGCTTCCCTATAAACAATCAGTCTCCTACATCAACAATGTCTCTGTCAAGTTTTTCTCCTTCAAAATAAGAGTTCCGTGCCGGAATAACTTGGATGCACCAACTTCCTGGTTCCTTAACCAATCACATGCGACTCCCCACGGTTGCCTAACAACAACACGACCATGTTTGGTATTTTATGTCGGCAAAAGAGCAGCAGCGTGCAGGTATGGAAGCTAGTAAAAGAAGTGGTCCAGAGATAGTTTCAGAAAAACCTAAAAGCCTCGACATCCTGCTAAAAAAGCAAATGACCAAAAACGGAACGCTCTCCATGTTTTCTTTTTTAATGCAGTTCTGATTTGAAACACTAGGTGTCAGTGCTACTTATTTTGCCTTTAAGTTTGTTTAGTTCAACAGGCAGAATGCTCCCTTACATTACCAAGATGTTTGAAAATGTACTGAGGTGTATTGGTACCAGTTATATTAAAACGCTGACTTTCATCCCCTTTCCACAGTTACAAACAGAACTGTAAACATGTAAGAGTGTAGACCAGACCAGAGGACGTACTGGTACCACAGAGCAACTGGAAAATGATGCAGCTGTTTTGTAGCATACAGTTCTTTTAAATGTGCAGTTTTATCAGGGAGGAGAAACACACATTTTTTACTTGATCGTTCACATATTTAATATATAAATGATTAAAATGACTGTGCTGTTGCATTTAACCTGTTGGGACCGTGTGTGGGACGTGACATCATTTCACAAATAAATATGTATTTTACTCAATCTACCTTCCAAGTACTTCCACATGTTACACACGGTTGGAAAGCTAAGATTCCTGAGATGTGAATGATGTAAACCATACAGGCTACAATCAGAACCATAGATTTAGTAAACACTTATTTCAGACCAGTTGGGTTCATCTCTGAATCCTTATCGTAGTTCAGCAGAAGATGATGCTTTAAGGGTCCAGTTAGTTGGTCCGCAGCAAGTCTTTTATCCATAAAAACAGTTTTAGACAAAAAAGCAGGTTTTTAAGCTGTTAAACTTCCTGCAGACCATCATATCCCAGTTTGGAGACACGTGTGATCACATTTGGACAAGTGAGTGGAGCTGGAGAGTTTTACTGGACAAAACTCCTTTGTCTGAAATTAATTGCACCCCAAGGACCAGCTTGGCCCTACTCCTGTGTTTTGCAGAAGGAAGGTGCACCTTTTCTTTATGGATCAAAGATTTGTGGTCATCTAGCCATGAAACTACAGCCCTGTTGAGAACATTACGGCCATCATACCTAAAATTAAACTACCTGTTTACATTTGCCAAGTGACGATGCTGTGGTCAGGTGTTAAAGAGCACTCCCTGAGCACCAAAGGAGATACTGCACTTTAAATTGGTTAATCTTAACATCTTGTTTCCACCGATCTGTCTGAAAGTAGCTTGTTTCTCTTTTTATTAAAACAAAATACATGTTACCATTTTAAATATTAACATCAAAACATCTTAGGAAGATTTTAACTGATTACTTTTTCTACCAAACAAACCTCCATCAATCCTCGTCTGCTCTTCAGTCACCAATTCAAACCCCTCCTCCTCCTCTGGTTCTCATCTCCTCTAGTTCACGGGTCACCTGGGTGACAGGGCCTGAGTTGGGAGATAAGAGGTGGTCAAAATGGCATTACTACACCCAACACTCTGAGGGGTGACACTGGGGCGGTGGCCCAATGGCGAGAGGGGATGAAACAGGGAGGGATTGGGCAGTGGAGATGGGAGCTAATCTGCCAGAGTTTGAAGTAATAATACATTAGAGATAATCATCAGTACATGCAGAGAGAGAAGAAGGACGTCCACATGCACATGTGGGGGCTGCACACAAAGACAGAGACAAACAGACGGGGACAGCAAACAGAAATTCAGAGAGAGGCTGATTCTTATTCTGTCTCCGTCTCTCACTGTAAATCACAGCTCTCTGTGCTTCCACCAGCCACCGCCCCTCCCTCCAATCCTGTGTGGATATCAGGCTGGTGCAGAAGGGCTCAGCCCAGCTGATAGCAGGTCCTCTGGGGGTGGGGGGTGGAGTACAGAGGGGTGAGACATGGGTGGGTGGAGGTGGCGGCGGTGGCACTGTGTGTGTGTGTGTGTGTAGGAGTTTGGGAGCAGCAGCTTAGGGACTAGGGAGCTTACGCTGCTCCCTCAGATATGGAGGTCAAGGGTTAGTCAGGGCAGGACGGCCAGAGGAGCATGAGTGGTGTATGTGTGTGCAGGTGTGTGTTTGTGTGTTGGCCTGACGCTTTGTTTAAATGTGTCTTGTGTGCTAAAATAAACCAAATTTCCGAAAATCTTAATAGATACGTTGTGAGTGACGCCCTGCTGGTCGGATGCGGTTTCTAGCTTCCACCGTAGCACAGCAGTCAGCCCTGCAGACGGGTGTGTGTGCAGCTGCAGCGAGTCATGAAGAGAAACGCTCCTCTGTTCTTCTTCTTTTAGACTGATTGTAAAAATATAATCAATATGAGGGACACTTCATCTTGTGGCAAAATGGCAATTTGACCCCTGCAGAGCGTGGGTCTGATGTGACCGTGAGTGATGAATTTTCTCAGGTGCAGAATAAGACTGAACCACATGCTAGCATTTAAAAAACAAAAAGCAATTTCCTGTTTGTTTGTCTTGATTTTTCCTCACTGTAGGATCTGATGACACTGAGCTGCAATCTGGATAAAATGAACATGTTTAAAGTTTACTTTGCAGCATTTCACAGTTTTACTTTGCACTTCTTCCGTCTGCAACATTTAATCTTTAACTTCTGATTTGAAAAAGATGATCTATATGCAGTATAATATGTATGTTTATAATAAATCCCAAGTCTCAAGTTTCCAGCGGTCAGAATCAGATGCATTATTAAAACCACTTGCCTGACACTCGTAAGGCCCCACTGGGCAGTTAGAGAGGCATGGACACGATGGACATGACGGACATCAGACCTTGGGGGGAGCCTGTCCAGTGATGTCTGGCTCCAGGAGGTTGGCTGTAGATGCTTTGAGTCCTGAGGAGTAGGATGTGTGGCTTCATCGGACTTGTTTCGGTACGTCCGACATATGCCTGATAAGATCTCAGGAGTTTGGAGGGCGAGTCCCTGCTTTGGGCTTTGTTCCTGAACAGATCTGGTGGTGTGGCAGGCCACATTGTGCTGCAGGGTCTTACATAGCCAGGCCCACCTCTGCAGGACTGTGTGGTGGAAAATGGTCTGGCTGACAAAATCCTTCAGCGTTTTGTTTGTGCTGACAGTATGTGGATTGTAAACATTAGGCAGCAGTGCCAGTATCTCGGCTGTAGAAAGTAAAGGAATAGCATCCTACTTTTGCAACAGCTGATTCTCTAATTTGGTATTTATTAATCGACATTATCGACTTCTGATCTTCACTAGCAAACGTTCAGCTGCTGGACAGTACTTCATCTTTTCATTTTACCGTAACTCCTTAATTTGTTGATTAGTATATGACCTCGTTTATGTGACCACTTAAAATTCCCCTCACATATAAAGCTCTCAAGGACTAAGATCCATTGGATCTCAAAGGTGTCAGAATTCCAGATTCCCTCTCAGACTGCAGGTTTACTGGTGGTTCCTGGAGGTTCTGGAAGTAGAACTGGAGACAGTTATCAGAACCCTCTCTGAAACCAGCTCCTTCAGGTATCAGACCCCCTCTCTACCTTCAGATCATCTTCAAACTTTCCTTCCTGATAGATCTTATAGCAGGTCTGCCTTGGTGACCCTGATCCATCCTTTAGTCCTGCTGCTAGAGGCTGAGGCTGCTGGAGGACGTCCCATGATGCACTGGGCTCCTCTCTGCTCTCTTTACTCTCCACGTAGAAACATCTGACGTTGTTGTTCATTCGTGTTTCTCTTCTTTCACAGCAGGAATCCCTGGATTGGAGTTCTGCTGCTGGTTGATCCGTTTCCTGTCCTCTCCACCCACAACTGGTCCAGAAAGATGGCCTGGTTTGCTTTCTGGTTCTAAAGGAGGTTTCCCTTACCTTATGTGTTCCTGGTTCAGGTTCCGATGCAGGTTTTCCTTCCTGGTTCTGGTTCCGATGCAGGTTTTCCGCTCAAGTCCTGGTTCCGATGCAGGTTTTCCGTCCTGGTTCAGGTTCCGATGCAGGTTTTCCTTCCTGGTTCTGGTTCCGATGCAGGTTTTCCGTTCAGGTTCAGGTTCCGATGCAGGTTTTCCGTCCTGGTTCTGTAATTATTTTTTGAACTGGTAATTTGGATAATAATGCAGCTCATAATAAATTTAATTGGATTTCAGTGAATTTTGATCATCAGATTGCATCTGTAAAAGGACTTCGAGGTGAATCATTTCTATACAGCATCTGAGTCTCTTACGTGACTCCATCTGACTCGTGGTGTTTGGTAATCTTTTCCACCCTCCCAGTCTTCCGTCTGACTCATCCCAGGAGTCAGGGAAGAGCTGTTGGGATTATTGGACAGATTTGGGATTTATGTAATAATTGAGAGAATTATTTATTTCTGACTCCACCCAGAGGCTGGTTTCAGGTATTTTACTTCCTCTTCTACTTCCCTGCTCAGCTCTGGTGATTTAAAAGGAAAAACTGTGTCGCAATTCATGCAGGGAAGAAAAGCAGAAAGAAGAAAAACAGCAGCAAGTTCAGGATTATGTTTAAGTTGGATGCTGCATCTTTACTGACTCAGTACTTACAGGACAGAGCTCAGTGGGACTCAACTAAAGACCAGCCTGTACAGGAAATTACATGTTCAACCACAAACTATTTAAACTATTTAAAAAATCTCGAATAGACAAACTAGAAAGAGGCTTAAATTGATCGAGAAAGAAACATGAGCCAAGCCAACTTTATTTATAAAGCACTTTACAACAGCAGCTACTGAACAAAGTGCTGAATATATAAACAGCAACAAGGAAACAAAAACTAAATAAGTAAATCTGCATTAAAGAGGCACAAAACAGACGCTTTAAGCCTCGTAAGCTTGTAAAAACAAGCACTTCAAGGCAGGTTTAATCAACCCACACTGACTGTTTAACTTTGTCTCAAGTTATTTCTGTGTGCCGTTTCTTTTATGGACAGAGACGCGCTTTTTGCCTAAACCGGCATATACAGAAGAAGTTAGGGAAATTTGGCTCATGTGTGATGTCAGAATGAACCTAAAATACACCATAACCTGCACAGGTGAACATGTGACCTTCTCTGAACTTCTTAATGCACATGGACAAATGTTTAAGTATTTATTCGACATGCTGATGATTAACCACAAAAACCCGAATAAGAAGCATCTAAAGCCATGAATGGAGCACTAAATGTTCTGGTTATATGACAGCTCTTATCTAACCACTGCTCTTCTTCATCCTCTTCACATTTAGACTTCCATGACCATTCAGACTTAGCAAACATGTTTGGGCCGAATCTGGGCCACTTTTGGCACTTACAACTCTGGCAGATGTGTGGGCCAGAAGTGGTCCAGATGTCAGTTGCTGGCCTGGACGTGGGTTACGGGAAGTATTTTGTGAGCCAGAAGTGGTCCTAACATGGGAAGCCTTCCTTATGTGGTGGTCATGTGACTGAGCTACACTCACACTTAGTCAAGGCCAAATCTGGGCCAAACATTGTTTTTGATCTGGACGAACACATCACAAGTTGTTTCAGGATGTAGATTTAGTTTCATTAAATTGAGATCAAAGAATTACTGCCACGGTTTTCATGAAATGTCCTACAGTCATGAAATAATCAGTGTAGCATCAACTTTTTTTAAACAAGCAGAAAAAAGAAAACAGACACGAAGTCACTGCTAAAAACAAACAAGTACAAACTATTGATTTTAGCTCGTTTGTCTTTATCTGCTTACAGAGACAGAATGAAGACGAAGAAAAGCACCAAATGAGATAAACAAGGACAAAACAAACATATACAATAAGGCTGAAGTTGTGTCTTGTTTCGTTAAAATATCCTAAAAAGATTAAAAATACCCCCCAAAAATACATTAAACATGAGGAAGACAAAGAAGATCTAAACAGAAACATGTCAGTTATGAAAGATCTAAAACATCTACATGAGCACAAAAGACAGAAAAAGAGGATTTCCCCTAAAGTTAGTTTGTCTGAAGTCCAACCAGAAGAGTTAAACACGAGCCTTCATGCTTTCTGTGTAAACAGACGAATCAGAAGAGATTTAAACTCCTCGGCAGCAGGAAAGTGTCGTCCTCCTCTTTCTAATGAAATGAGCTGCACAACACAGGATGAGGAAATGCAGTGACTTCACCCCTTTATTGCCTTGCAAATATCCCTGTGCTGCAAACACTGAGCCCTTTGCCCGGACATATCAGTTGATCTTCTGACAGCTGATGGTAAGTAAAACGTAAACGGGGACTGACAGGTTTTCACCAGCTGCTCCACACGACTTTGCTCTTTTGCTTTTAGATGTTACAGCTAGTCCAGGGGCTTTTGTCTCTTTTCTGTGATAAATGTGAGGCAGCAGAGTTTCTGAAAAGCAGGAAATGAAAGTACGGCTTGTTCATGAACAGAGTAAACCTACTTCTTAGTGCTGATCCGCTCCAGTAAAGCCAGAAGGATTTTGATTGAGGCAACTGGTAGTTAATGAGTAACTGGGCAGAGGTGCAACCCTCAGCAGAGGTTTGTTATGCGACCGTACACCGATCACTGTTTTTTATCACTCTAGCTGGACTGGACTGTGCTGGGAGGATTTCTGGTTCATTTGATCTGTATGAGGCTGCGTTTTGCTGGCTTGGACTGATTAACTGCTGTCATGGTGAGTGGTGTCATATCTTCACTCTTAACTTTGGCTTAGAGCTCATCTGAAAAGTTTGTCTTTCTGAAATCACAAAAAAAGACATGTTTTCTTCTTTTATGTTATTTAAAATGAAACTCTTAGACGTTTAGGCAGAGTTGGGCTGGGGTGGCTGTGCTGAAGCGACCCACAGCTGACGGCTCGGCTTCCCGTTACCACAGAAGCAGGAAGTGAAATCTGGCCTTCAGAGTGAAGCTGTCAGACTTTCAGTTTCCTGGAGAGGAAACGTTTGGCGTTTCTAAACTGACCACTTCTCCTCCGCCGTTTCCCGCAGGCTGACATGAACTCTCAGCCGCCCGCCTCAGGCTCGGCCCAGAAGCTCGACCAGGTGCAGACTCAGGTGAACGAGGTCAAAGTTATTCTGAAAGACAACATCAACAAAGTGCTGGAGAGGGGAGACAGACTGGACGATCTGATCGGCAAGACGGACGACCTGCAGGCGTCTGTAAGTTCTGGAGAAAGATGGAGTTTGAGCCTGATGAGCTCATCTCCATCATGTTTGACTCATTTTAACACACACGGGAGTGTTAGTGGTTAACGGTGCCACACATTTCTCAGACATCTCCATGGACACGATCTGATTCAAACCTTATCCAAAACTACACATCTGCTCCAAACTGGGCCAAATTCCTTCCAATAGTCCAACGTTTGATGGGAAAGGGAAGAAACCTTCATCATTCAGAGCTGAAACAGAAGCCATGTTGCACATTGATCAGATCAGAACTTAAATCCAACCTCATCTCATCATCTTAGCCTTCATAAAAACATGCTCTGACACGTTCACACAAGCCAGCGTGTAACTGCAGCTCCAGGCATTAACTCACAAAGCGTCACATTTCTTAACCTTTTACAAGCTGACGTCCCCAGACTGAGCACATGCTGGACATCTTTACGGTCTGCACCTCCAGCTCGGCCTCCAGAGAACATGTTCACATATTGTTTGATGACCTGATGAAGGTTTGGAGCTACAGCTGCATCACTTTAAACACACTTTCAGCCTGAAAGTAATTGTCTTGGTTTTTTTAAGCAAACCTGGAACTTTGCATTTGAGCTTTGTGCTCCATTTCTTTTGTTCTTCACCACTAACACACCGATGTTTACACATCAAAATCTCCTCTTTCTATGACTCCAGAAGTATTCAAACAAACCTTGTGGTTGCAGAGATCGACTCATTCAGCAGAAGCTTAAAAAAAAAAAAAAAAAAAAAAAACCCCCAGAGGCAAAAACCAACCCTCCCCCCCCAACCCCCCCCCTCCACGGACCTCCCCCCCTCCCCAAAAACCCAAAAACCCCCCCTC
>JBAFTC010000021.1:1169001-1184021 GCA_037177435.1 Melanotaenia nigrans
TGGGCCGAATCAAACTGGTGAAACTGGGCCGAATCAAACTGGTGAAACTGGGCCGAATCAAACTGGTGAAACTGGGCCGAATCAAACTGGTGAAACTGGGCTGAATCAAACTGGTGAAACTGGGCTGGTAACGTGAATCCAGCTCGGCTTATTGCTGATCCAGACTCCCCTGAGAGAGCAGTTTGGTGAAGTTTCTGATGATGGAGGGATATCATGAGGAGACTTGTTGCCGTGTTTTCAGGTGTGGATCATTAAAACGTAACCCCTCTACAACACTTTGGAAATACTTTGAATTTTTAAGTTTTTCTGATTTTTTGGTAACGCTTCTAATCATTCAGCTGATGTTAAATCACCAGGAAACAGCTGTGTTGAACTTTTAATACTAACAAATATTACCACAGAAATTAGCTTAAAAACTGGTAAAAAGCTTGTTACTTGAAAAATTGTTTAACTTTTGCAGAAGAAGACATCTCAGTATAAACCCTGCTGCTGCACATGATACGTTTATGTATTATCTGTACATTACTGGAGCCATGGCTCAAGTGGATTTGTACAATGGCCAGTCACCCACTTAATGATAATAAAAATGATTTGCAACTTGAAATGTTCGGCCCTCCCGGTTTTATTCTCTGCACGGTTCCCACAAGCCAGCAGTGGCTGACGGTATGCATTAGCCTTTGAATTCAGCTGAACTGAACTAAAATGAATTTAATTGAATTGAGCTGGACATGCCGGTAGTCTGATGCAGCTTCAGAAATCATAAAAGAACGATCTCTGGAGTGTGACTGCATTTCAGCGTGGATAAATCAAGATATATACAAGAGCAGAATAATGCATGAGCTGCTGGAATATGTATTTAAGAGACAATTTCATCCTTTGGTTTGGTGTTTACAGATGAAGGTATTGTTAATGACACACTGGTTCAACTCTTGGTCAACTCTTGTATAAATCCTCTAAATTAGTCCTGCTAATGTTTTCATGTGTCGGCCGTAATAAGCACGCAGAAATTAAAAAAACTCCCACGCATCAGATTAGTTGAGGAAAAATAAAAATCAGATGACAAAATGCTCCTCAGTCAGGGGAACAAAGCAGACATGGGTTGTTGGGGGGAGTTGGGATTATTGAGATACAGAAAGGGTGTGCTAGAAAAAGAAGGTGTTATTGAGAGCACTGGAATCACTTGATTAATCAAGAAAGGAGAAGCGGAGCTCTCTCCTGCCGATGTCCAATCAAAGCTGGAGCTCAGGGCTCTGCACGGCGGGCCAAATCCTCTTGTTGCTCCACCAGGAGCATGAAAGCCAGGAGGGGAGTCTCCTTTTGTCCACACAAAGGCAACCCAAACGTGCTTTCACTACGACAAGGAATGGGAGGGCTGTTTTGGGGGGCTGAAAAACAGCCAACAAGAGGTGCGAATAAGATGGCCATTCATCTCCTGAGCTTTACACTAATTCCCCCACCGTCTCCTTTTCTTTCCTCCGTCTGCTCCGCCACAAAACAACAAACAGCGAGAAGGAGTGAAAACACTAGGATCTGGGAGACTTAGAGTAGACGTGTAATCCCCGCCACTTCTGACCCTCCATCGGTGTGTAAGTCCCTGACCTCCCCATTGAGGGGCTGGGATGTGTGACTAAAGGACGAGTGACCCTCACGCATACACATTTGCACTCATCCACACAGCCTATTGCCCCCATAGCAGCCCCCTTCCTCATACACCCCACACTCCAAGCCTTTTAAAGAGCTGAGCTGAGGAATTCAGGCTTTGGAACACCTCCACGGCGCTGAAAAGAGGGAGTTTGTGAGGAGTCTATAAGTAGGGCCAGGCCTGATCGTGTTTCTTTTCTCCCACCATTTAATTCGTCTTTAGAGGCCATCTCGTTAACACGATCTTCCCTCGCTTTCTTCTTACCTCCGTCCCCTCACAGAAGCACCACCACCCCCTCTCCATCTTTCCCAACTTCAAAGGTCCCCACCAGCTGAGGAAAGAAAGTCACCTCTTTCTTCCATTCAGCGTCTCTCTCGTCTCTTCTCGCTCTGCCTTTCTTTCTCTCTCTTCGCTTTTTTCCCCAAAGCAGCCGCAGAGAAATCATCTCACTTTCTGCCGCTGCTTTGCATCTGAAAAAAGGAGTAATTAGCCAGAGGCTGTGAGGAGCGGGAGACGGGCTGACTGAAGGAGGTGCTGAAGGGAAGAGAGAAGATGAAGATGCCCCCTCCTCTTTTTCTTCTTCTTCTTATGTCCGCCATCAAACTCTGAGGACATCTTCTACCTGCCAGTGTGGCTGCAGTGGGTGAAAATCAAGGGCGTAGAGGGGACATTTCAACAAATAGCCCACGCATTTGAGCCTCAAAATATTCTGAATTTTTCACCAGTTGTTGCTTATTTATCCAAAAGGCACAATTTAAGATTTTAGCTTGCTCGGATGGAGACTTTTTGAGATGTGTACAATTCAGTGAGAGGGTGGGGGATGGGTCGATTTTGGCGCAATTTGCCTGTGTCCCTATTTTCTTCCATTTTCCAGATGTCAAGAACTCCACCACGTATTAAACTGAAATTAGGTTCACTAACACACCTCCACCTGCTCTCTCAAAAAGATCTGACATGCAGCATAACTGGCAGCCACACCAGACCCTCAAAAATGCAAAAAACCTACCCAGGTTTTCGTAGTTTGGGCCTTCAGAAAAGAGCTTTATGTACGCCCTAGCTTCCTGATTTTTGCCCAGCTTTGAGATAGAGTCCTAGTTTTTAAAACTAGGTTTTCAGTCCCACTTCCTCTAAAAGTCTGACCATCACCGTCCGACACCACTGCCTGTCTCGTCACTTCCGGCTGTGCTTACCAACTCATACAGGCCAAATAAAATAAGGTTTTATGAACCGTTTTATTAGAACAGATTCATTTGCTGGCCTACATATGACAGAAGAATAACCAAAAACCTCTAAGTTTTGAATCACGGTATTCAAATCTAAGGGTTAAAAAAGATATTTAACTATCTGCAGTGATTATAAAAAAAAAACAAACAAATCTATTAAAGAAATATCACATTAAATTTGAAGACGAGCTAAAAAGAATATGTATAATTTTCCTCTCTTTTTCTTAATGTTGCTACCTTAGCTGTACTCTCCATCAACTAACAACTCGAGGCTCTGCTCTAAGAGCCGTTAATGGCCTGTTCAGATACATGTGCTGGTTTCTGGATGGCAGCCTCCAAGTCCAAAAACAATGTAAACGCCTCAGATTTTTTTACTCGCCCATAACTGCACAAAGTATGACAAAAAAATTAATAAATTTAAATAAAATTTTTAATTTAAAATAAAAAGAAAATTACACTTTTTGGGATGTAAAACTATTTTTCTTTATACCCAAATATGGGGCAATTTCACGGACCAACAATACTGAAATGATTCAATATTAGAGCTCAGCAGCTTGTTTCTGTGCCTTATAATCATTTAATATTAATTATTTCTTCATTATTTACATAAAGTATAATGATCACTGCAGACATTTACCTTTATTTAAATAAATTTAAATTTAAATAAATAAATTCTCTGCAACATTTTACCCTTTTTCTCAGTTTTGAAGATGATCAAAGCAAAATGCTTTCACGTGGTAAAGTAGTCTGCTTTGTGCACATCTCATGTCTGGTGACATACGTGTCCACAGATAGACACGTATCTTTGGAAATAAATAAGGAACAACTGGAAAAATTCAGAATTTTTTCAGAGCCAAGTCCATGGGATGTCCTGAAAATGAGTCGGAATGACCCAGAGACATAAACGTGGCCCTGTGGAATGAGACGGTTTGTTTCAGGATGGATGTTCATTTTTTCATGTAACTGAGTGGAGAGACGGTTAATAATGTAAAATATTTCATTCAGGGATTGACATAAATGTTTTCTTTAGGTTTTTGTCTAAACTGAATCCAGGATCATTTTTCTTAATGATTTCTGAAATTATAATTAGTTGAAGACAAATGTTTATGCATTTATTTCACATTAATAAATGTTCTTTAATCACACAGAACAAGAAATCTACAGTTTTCATTTATTAACTGAATGAAACCTTGAAAGGAAATGTGACCTATAAACGATATCAAACACAGTGATGAGCTGTTGTTACACAGAACATCATCGTCCTCATAGCATCATCCAAAATCTTTATCATTTTGACTCACTGCACAGAAATTAGAGGAAAAGTTCATTTTTACATCAGTATTATTCACATCATGTAAAAATGTTAAAATCATTATTATATCTTTTGCAGGGATCAGTAAAAAACAAAAATACCTTTTTAAAATTGTAGAATATTATGTAACAGTCGTGTAAACATTTCAGTATATTATGAATTAAAAATGTAGATTATGAATTAATTATGTAGACCAAGTCGCAGCTCTCACCAAACGTCACCTGGCTCATCATCTCCGGTCTCTGAACCACCTGGCGGCTTTGATTCTGCTGCCTGACGACGTACCACAGTGATTCATGCAAAGAAGACAAGTTTTCTGCTCATTATCACCATTATTAATGAGTTGATAGCAGTTGTGAAATAGTTTCTTTGTGACTTTTACATTGACTGACTTTAAAATTATTCCTGATGACACAACCACCGCTAGCTAGTGCTAGCCAAAGGCGCTAGCTCGTCCAACAGAGGGAACAACAGCAGGGACAAACAATCATGTTTGCAAGAAACGAACGAGTGGAGCGAATTATATCAGCTGAAATGATTGATAAGATGAGATTTATATCAGATCTTTTGTAGAGAGGGCACGGATCTGTCAGCTGCTTGATTGACAGGGACAGCTCAGGAGTTGCTGGATATTTGTAGGAACACTCACCTATGGTACAAATACATCAGACCATGTGAACTAAAGGCATCTGAACGGCAGATCATGGGGCCCACAAGAGCTGTGACCTTGTCTGCTTAAAAGTAGTTTTATCTGTTCATAGATAAACCAACGAAATGGGGGAGGAGCAATTCTGTGGTTATTTCTCTGTTAGAGAATAGCTGCACACTCAGGATGTAAAAGCACTATTCAGTCCAAACACCAGCCGAAACTAAAATCCTGTCACAGCTATCTAACTTAAGTATATTTTTCTTTCAGGAGCCGGTGCCATCCTCATGGTGTCGCTTCAGTGCATTCCCTGTGTGACAGTCTATTTCAATAATCTGCATGCATATAGCCATGAGGCAGAGATAGCTCAGCCCGAGCATATCTAAAGGTGCAGTGTAATCCTGTAATATGCAGAGTAGTGAGGAAAATTCATTCTTCCCTCACGCCCATCGGGGTCCTAAGCCCCCTGATGCAGCTGATAAGGATCTGGTGTTATCTCCGCAACACAGAACAATTTAACACACTCACCCTGCTGCTCCCACCCACATGCCCGCCCACGCACACCCACACATGTAAAACACCAGGAATCAACCCCTGTGACCACCGTCAGCACACCCACATTTGCACTCAGCTGCTTCGCGTCTAAAAGAATATTTAAATGAATTTGACATTGACTCATTCTGTTTATCTCTAGATCACAGCAGAGCTGTTGTGCACACACACACACACACACACACACACACACACCCTCTCCTCCTCATTTACCTACAATCCACCGAGGCATGAAGCAACGGTGCTGAGATGGTGTAACAGCTTCTTTACAGTCTCATGTTGAAATAGAAAAGACAAACTCTGATGGAGGGATGGAGAGGAGAGGTGCAGAAGGATACAGAATGAAAAGAATAAAAGAGAAGATGGGAAAAAAGAAGGGGAGAGGTGAGAGGATATGAGTTAAAAAGAGGAAACAAAACAAGTACATGAGAGGAAATGCATGGGGAGGAAACAAGGAGAAGGAGGAAAGGAAAGATGAGGAGCAGATCATGGGACCTGGGTGGTGGTCTAGTCTGCTTTTTACTGTTTTTGTGCTGGATTTCTGTCTCCTCTCATCTGTTGTAAGCATATCAGGGATGCCCCCTGTCCAGCTCTCCTGCTGAGTATCCAGGTTTATGATCCCTCCAGCAGCTCCACATCTCAGTAATTCTCCTGGTTTGTGCTTGAATCAATATTTTTCTGTGGTTTGCTTCCTGGCAGCCATCATGACTTGGCATGTGAGCGAGGACGAGAGTCCATCCTTTGTATGTCACATATGGGCTGCAGTGTTCAGTCTTAGCACTGTAGATCCTGCTCTGTTGATTGTGTCCAGTGTTGACTTGCTTGTTGATTCGCTTGTGTACATCTGCTGTCAGAGGCCCCCACTGGTGGCCCACTAAACAGGAAGAGCCTGCCTGGCAGAGCAGGGTTGTTTGTCTGCTTCCAAACATATTGATCTCCTGCAGAAGGGAAAACATTAGTGATAGCGTCTGCACAGGCTGGGCTGGAGGTGGGTAAATAGCTTTGTCAGGTCTGGCGAGCCTTCTCTGCCTTGTAGGAAATGAATAGCAGGTGTATTTGCTGAGCGTTTGCAGGAGGGAATCTCCTGCCAGGCTGACAAGGCGGGCAGGATGATGGGCTGTTAAAGCAGACCCCTTCTCTGGTCATTAATGTGTATGTAGGCGTGTGTGTGTTCTGTATGTCCAAAGCATTTTATTTAAACTTCTGTCATTTGCTATCAAAGAATGCTCAACCTGGAGGCCCTGATTGCTCATAATGAGCAGCTCAAGCCTCACTTGTTGTCTTTGCACACCACTTTCATTTACACACAAGCACACAAACAGATGCATGTGGCACACGGACGGAGGAAGAGAACAACTCCAGGATATGAATATTTAACAGTAGCCTCTTGCAGCGCAGAGCCTGCCAGTCATTGTCAAATAGGACTTAATCTTTTCAATTTCTGGGTGCAAATATTCACACTGGCCACTGTTTGTTGCCCAGATTAATGAGGCTCTCTGCCCATAATCCTCTGCTACTAATTCAAGTGGCCGCTGGTGCGGTTAGCCAGGGGAGGACGGGATGCTGAGAACACATACACTGCTGAGATTATTGCTCCATCCCGTCTGCCTCCCCCTCTCTTTTCCTCCCCAACCTTCCCACTTGGTCATGCTGAGTCCAGTCAAATTCACAAATCTTCTTCACCTCTCTGCATTGACCAGTGGGGACGCTTGTACTCCAAGAAATGAATGTATTATTTATTATAATGGATATTTAAAAGATTTGACGGAAATAATTTAATAATTTCAGTATGTTTAGATCTGAGTCATTCGATCCGTCCGGCCGAGTCTTACAGGAAAAACTAAATATATTCTGTTATTTTCATTAAGCCACAACAGTCACAGCTGAGTCCAGATTCTAAGTTGATGAATAAACATCCGTTTTTACATTTTTCTGATAAAGCAGAGACTTTTTTCAGGCTTTTGCTGCAGCTCTCTGCATTTCTGACCATTTGTCTTCAGTTTTATCCACATCGACTTGGCCTTTGCGAAATATTCCACTTCTTTACCTTCAACAACTCCTGAGTTGCTTTCGCAGTAGGTTTTGGGTCATTGCACATCTGTATTATGAAGCGCCACCCAATCAGCTTTGCTGCATTTGGCTGAATCTGAGCAGGCAGTATATTTCTTTACACTTCAGAATTCATCCGCCTGCTTCTGCCTTCTGTCACATCATCAATAATCTCTTGAGATCCAATCCCTCTGGAAGCCATGCTCGCCCAGGCCCTCGCTCTGCCTGCATGTGTGTGATGTTGTGTGCATCAGGCAAACAGACATTTCACATCTTTTCCACATATTTTTCTTCTCCTATTTTTGTCACAGATTAATCTGCCCAAAAAAGTTTGAAGCTGTTTGAAACTGGCTTAGATTATGGTAATATCTAACCTGGCCTTTCTGTTTTCAATGTTTTTACCTTGTTGTGTGTTAAAATGATACCACATGACGTCATACTCTACCATGCAATAGGATACTGCACATACAATATGGTATGATGCAATATAATATCAAACAATAATAATGAAACACCAGACAACACAATATCACAAGATATGATATCATGTAATATGGCACGGTATGATTCAATACAATACTATCGTACTGTATTGTGATACAAAACGACCCATAAAAATACAGCAAAATACAATATCATGCAATATGAACCAATACAATACAGCAAGGTGTGACATCATACAATACAAAACGGTACAATATGATGTCATACCATGCCATATGACATGATACTGTACATAAATATATATATAAATGGCCCAATGCGATGTGAAACAGCTAGATATGGTACTATATAATATCATACAGAATGATTCACAATATATTTTATTTTATTAGGAGAAAATCTGTCTTAAAAAACTTGTTAAACTTTATAGATTTTTCTAAATAGTAAAATTTTTCTTATCAGACACAAAAATGCTGTTAGAGTTACAGCAGAACACAATCAGAATCATAAATTACAACGATCCTCTTTGACCCTACAGTCTTCTTTAGCCATTAGAGATAGCTCATATATCATTGTGGAGGTTCCTCTTTATCTAGACTTAGAAAACTGAAGGCTTGCCCTTTGGAGGCTGTTCTTTACTTCATTATGAGCTTGGTGTTGTGTACTAGCTTTCTTTACCATATAAAGGATATTTCCATCCATGTTTGAGCTGTTTGGAGCCCAGTCTAAGTGACTTTTTATTCTCACAGCACTGGCTAGCAGGTCTATTCACCTACTGTCATGGCTGCACAGGTTACATATCGGGTGAGTTACAGGTTAGAATTACAGCTTCATGAGGTGACAAAAATATAACATAGAGCTTATTTACAGAAATATACTGGGCTTCTGCCACTGGCATCAAAATAAAGACAATGTCAAATCATTTGCATCTGCTGGTTTTCTGTCACCGAGGCGTGCTGCAGGAGATGTCCTAATAAAATGCAGCATTACAGCAGTTTAAAACCAATCGTGTCCGTCCTTCTGCACATCATATACACTTGAGATCTTTGCACACCTCATTAAATCAAACTAAAGAATCAGACTTAAGCTAAATTTAGGCAGAGCTAGATCATGTTCCAGTCCACTAACCAATAAGAGCATGAGCAGTTATAAAACTATTTTAACAGAAACTGAAACAAGTACATTTCTGAAAATAACTCCAGGTCAAGACGTCACCTGATCTCAGTCTTGATACTACAACATGTGCACAGTTTAATACGTTTCCAAGCACAGCTGAGCTGCAGGTTGAATGGGTCATAAATGGAGTATTTTCCTTGTCCCAGTGTACAAGTACTAGAGGGGAATCAATTTATTGACTGAAATACGTCCATCTCAGCTGCACCTCTTTTTATCTGGTTTTAGATTCTTAGAACAGTTTCTCTGACAGCGCTGTAGTAGCAGGCGGAGCGGAGAAGAGGACAGTTTCATCTCCACACACTTTACTTTTCTATGATAAAAACAAGGCACATGCTATCTGCTGTGATCACGCTCTGTTGTCACCAGCTTCTTCTTCTTCGTGCACCTCCTTATGGAGCATGCTCAGACCACCCAGGCTGATTTCAATCTACATGCTGGAGATATCCAACTCCAGATCTTTTTATCTGGATTTTAAAATTTTTGATTTCATATGATTTCAGTCAGACTAACATGTTAACATGTATTTTAAAAGAGTTACAGTTTTAGTTATACTAACACTATAATTAGGAGCAATAACTGTATGAATAACTTTGGGGTCATGTGTGAAGATAAGACGGGAAACACGGTCTTACTGGGACAAATGTTTGTTTCCTTTTGGTTTAATGTTCTCACATTTTTTCAATCAAGCTTTATTTATAAAAACCTTTTCATGTAAAGAAATGCAAAGCAAAGTATTTTCACATTAAAAACATAATGAACAAAAAACCCATCAAGTTCCCCAGACCACAAACCCACGACACACACACTCATAAACACACACACATAAAACAATGTCTCTAAAAGCACCGTCCTGCCCTCACCAGCCGCGCTGCAGAAACAAAAGATGCTGAGTTAAAATAAAATAAAATAAAATAAAATAAAATAAAATAAAATAATTCCATTAAAAATTCCATTAAAAGCTTTACTAAGAAAGTACGTCTTCATTTATTTTATTTTAAAAATCACCGCTCCCAGCTGCGCTCGGGTCACCTGGAAGGCTGTTCCACAAGTGAGGTCCATAAAAGTAAAGATGTGTGTTTTAGTTCCTGCTTTAGGAATAAACCAGAGACCAGCCCCAGCAGCCTGAGGGCTCTGGGAGGTTTGTAAACCAACATGTTTAGCTTTTATGATTCAGCTGTTTTCATCCAAAGCTACCTGGTTGCGTTTAGAAAGTGAAACCTTGCTAACGTTAGGAAAGAAAATATCTGCTTAGGGGAAAATGGTTTGCATGGTGTTAAATACAAACGTTGGGGTAAAATATGTTGATTCTTTGTGTTTGGGATGAAGCTTTTTCAAAAATGGACCACAAAGAAGAATGTCAGCTCATTCTGTGAGATATAAACCAATATGAACACAGCGAAGGCCAGTTCCTGGTCCTGCTTGGTCCTGCTCTGTGCAGTCTTGTGCAGCTTTTGACCCTCCTGATGTTTCCTTGAGGTAGATGAAACAAGGCCAAAGGTCTTTGTCAGACATACTCCTTTCTGCTTCTACCTTGGAGGTCTAATATTCTTCCAGGCCGTAGCTTCCACTTCCGGATTTCTTCTGGTTTTCCCCATCCCTCTTTCCTCCTTTCTCTTTTCCTCTTTAACTAAAATCACCTTCAATCCACTGCTTGGTCCATTAGTGCTGCCAGATGGGGGAGGATGGGTCCTGGCGGCTATGTGTGACCCTACTCTGATTAATAGAGTAGGTGAAGGCAAAGGTGCAGAGCACACCCCCATTCATTACCTCATTAGGATGGCCCACAGTGAAAGGTGATCTCCCTCATTATATCTCAATGAAGGGGGCTGAACTCAGCACAGTGTGAGCCATACAGTCAGGTTTTTACCCTCCACACATGCCCAGATCCCAGCCACCTGTCCTTTTACACCGCTCCACATAAAGTCACACCACTTTACACACCGGCGGGCTGCAGGAGGGAGATTCAACCTGATGAACAGCTACACACACCAACCTGTGACTCAGTGAATAAAGCTCCAATTATCTATTCACACATGCTGCACAGGATGCAGCGCCGGGGATGTGTGTGCGCCGCGTTTGCATGCAGAGACACATTTAGTGGTTACAGGGCAGAAGGTGAGTCTGCTTGTTTGAATTATTTCTTTATTCTGGGTAATTGAGAAGGTTGAGATTCCAGCGATGTTTGTTTTCCTTGATGATTTCCCATCAGAACGCGAGCAGAAAACCTCTTCTCACAGCAGCAGAGACACGCGCATCTTTTCATTTCAAAAACATTTCAGCGTGAGGAGCTGAAGGTGCAGAAGTTTAATCACAAAATACTTTTCATAATACAGAGCGAATAAATGGCACTGCAGACTGATCTAATCTAATCAGATTTTTTATATAGCACTTTTCATACCAAAAAGCAGCACAAAGTGCCTTACATAATAACAGCAATGATTAAATACCAAATTATAAATAAATCTTCACTTACCGAATGAAAAACAGAATAATTTATTATCTCTTACACACTCATACAGATAAAACACACAAAGCCTCCCACCCACCCCAAACCCATTTTCCATAGACAAACTCCAGTCCCTAAGATCAGACTTGATGCTGCTGGCAGGAAGCCATGTCTTGGGGATCCATCTTCACAGAGAGGCCGCCACCACAGGAACCAGCCGAGTCCCACGCCACAACCATGAGGATGCAGTGCAGGACCCCACAGACCACCCACACAAGGCGGACCACTGCGATAGCCACCCTGCAGGCTGAGCAGGCAGAGCAAGCAGTGCAGGGTCACACACACAGAATTTGGAGAAACCAGTTAAGCCTGTGTTTGGACTGTGAGAGGAAGTCCTAACACCTGCAGAGAACCCATGCATGCATGGACAGAGCATGCAAACACCACACAGAAAGACTCCAGCCAGACCAGGAACCCTTCACAACCACATCCCTGAGTAAGTGATCTCATGATGCAGCTTCACACAGAAACGGTTCCATGACATTTTCTGCACTAACTTCTATTTTTCTACACAGAGCAGCAACTCGTGCATTCAGCCTCCACCCAGACTGTCATAACATGAGGATGTTCACCTGCAGGGTGTTGCTCCATGATGACATACAGTTGAACATGACATACAATGAAAGCAGGAAACCATGTTTTCTGAAGACCTTTCACTTCTCTACTTGATTAACGAGTAGCATGTGGTTTGGTTTGGAAACATGGAAATGGTTAGCATGTTTTAATATTTACAGCTGCAGTCATCATTTTTAAGCCTGAATTAAGACACTTCTACATTTTAAACATGTGCACAAACAAATCTTTTTCACATTTTAAGCAACACTGCGCTGCTACTAATGACAAATTTCTACCCAAACCTGATGATCTCATGTGATGATATGACACTAAAAATCCCCCCGTTTGTAATTGAATGATTTACGTTGTATATGCAGAGTTTTTGCCAGCAGGCGACTTAACGTGTCTCATTCCAGATCGTAGAGGAGCTTTGTTGGTCCAGAGGGCAAACTGCAGCAGCGTCGTGGTTTAGACGGAAAACATGTAAAATAACTTTAGTTTCTGGGAAACAAACACATTGACTGTGTCTGGATTTATATTTCTATATATATACTTATATTCTAACCTGCCTTCACATTGTCAGAGATCCAAAAGAAACATGTCAGGTATCCCTCACAAATATAATCAGAAATTCAATTTAAAGAATGATTAAATATTAGAAAACAGGTATCAAGTGAAATGGAGGTGGGGTTGATGGTGCTACAGCAACTTTTCTCATTTCTACTCTGCAGTTAGACCATGGCTTCACATAAAAAAGACATTAATACCACAGAAAACATGGTTAACTTCCCTGTACGAAACAACAGGCAGGAAAAACATTACCGTCTCACAATTTCTTCATCATCATCAGTTACAGACAGAGGGATGCAGACGAAGGGGCATTTGTTTGTTTTCTAAAAACTGGAAAAGAAGGAACTGATATCACATCAGTCACTGGATTCCTGTCATTTCTGGATGTATTGCAAAGGAAAAAGAACAGAGCTCAGAAAAAGAAGCATGGAGACCTGGAAGCATGTTCAACCTTCCTCAATTCACACACACATGCAAACACCATAATTACCATGACTACCTGAAGTCAAGCTTCACTCATAATGTCATGTTTAGCTCATCTGATCATGTTCATGCCAAATCCTGTCTGTCCTGCTGTCCATCGTTCTGTCTGCTCTCTGTGTGGTTTGCTCCACATCCTGCATATTTCTGCTGGAAACCCCATTTTTCATCCCCATGCATGAACAAGTTTAATTTTACACTGCTAATATCCAATGAAATATTAATGTTTAATTTTAAAAAGTTGTCCTCCAAAGAGAGGGGGGGTGGTGATGGGCCAATAAAAGAAAGAAAGAAAAACAGCAGCCCAGTAAAACCTGTTGTCAGCCTGGCCAGTGTATGAGACGTTAGAGACGATAATGTGTTGAAAACAAACGTTAAACCTGTAGAAATTACAATATATAAACCACGTCCACGTCTCGCAGAGTCTAAGAGTGTGTTTATGAGTGTGTCCAGTGAAGGAAATGATGGTAAATTATATTTTTAGGAAAATGTGACACAATTATCACTTTTCCTTGTACATCTAGTCTCATCTCCTACTGCTGGAGTAGAATGAAGTCTTTATTCACTTTGAGAAATCTTATTAGAAACTCTGAACACCTGAATGGAAATTTTTTAAACTGCATATCTGCAGCACTGAAACGTCTCGCTGGAACCTGGCTGCTTCTTTCTGGGATTTACACAACTTTTCATTTGTGTCCCAAACTAAACCTGGAGGAGAGAAATGAAAGCAAGAAAAGAACAAAGAACAATAAATACCAGACAGGTTGGCTGGAAAGTCACAGATAAAGATGCCTGTAGAAAGATACACACAGCTGCAGGAAAATGACACGTTAATGACATGCCATGAGGTTCCATGCTCGGTGTTACATGTTTCAGGCCACTTCAGCCATCTTTAACCTTCTGATGCATGTGTTTTCACACACAATATTTTACTTCTCCAGACATGGTTTTCATATCTTTTTACTTTTTACTTAAGATAATATAGACTATAAATAGTCTATAAAATTATAGATGTCTTTTTGTCCATTTTATTAAACTTGATAATTAAAATGTGTGTATATGTACACGGACCTGCGGCTACCGGCGACCTGTCCAGGTACCTGCCTCTCATCTGCTAAATGCTGGGATGGGTTCCAGCTTCCCTTAACTGGACGAAGCGGTACAGATAATGGATAAATAGTATAAATACATTAAATTTGACAATATATTTATCTATTCTCCAGCAAGTGGTAGTGTATTGGATGACTCTAATGCCCATTAAATTGGCTATATTGCAAATATACCATCCACACCCATGCATAATGTAGAAAGCATCCTTAAATAGGTGTCCACTGTAGTGCACACTGTGCATCAAAGGTTTAATCAGCAGGCTGCCCTCTCAGGTCTAGCTTCATCATGGCTTGTTAACTCTTCCTGGAAGGATTCTTGATGGTTTGCCTGCTGGTAAATCTGGGAATTTAACTGGAAGCTGGTGGCCTCTGTCCACCACAAATGTTCCTTAATGTCTCTCTGAGTCTGGATGCTGCATCAGAACATATTCATGTCTGCAGTGCATCAGGAATGAAGGTGTTTAAATGCTAAACATACTGCTGCCTCTGCAGGATGGTGACAAACACCCTGACTGACCATGTGACATCTGCGGTTAAAATTTATTTATTCACATGTTCAGATTCAATCTTTACGTGGACTGTACGTGTACTTATTTTGTACACATCACACACACACACATACATACATACATACACACACACACACATACATACATACATAAATATATACATACATATGTACATACATACATACATACATACATACATACATACATACATACATACATACATACATACATACATACATACATACAT
>JBAFTC010000021.1:1226036-1238739 GCA_037177435.1 Melanotaenia nigrans
TATCTATCTATCTATCTATCTATCTATCTATCTATCTATCTATCTATCTATCTATCTATCTATCTATCTAGTACATGTATTTATTTGTCCTTTTGTTCAGCATATACTGAGAAAGGCTATAACTTAATACTGAGAGATGAACAATAACACACATCATCAGCTGTGTCTTCCGGCGTGCTGTAGAAACTGTTAACGTTGTTTCTGGAAAAAAAAGTTTGACCTTTTATGACCCGGAAGCTGACGCCAGACTTGAGCTTTTTCATCGGCGGAGTAAAGATGGCTGACCAAGGCGCCGCAGATCCTGGTAACAACAACAATAATAAAGCTGAAGCCTCAGAAGGAACTATTATTAAGGTCACGGTGAAAACCCCTAAAGACAAGGAAGAAATCGCCATCGCTGAAGATGCCTCTGTCACTCAGGTTTGTTGATCTCACAGCAGGCGGGTGCTCTTCATCGCCGTGCTCTAACGTCATGCCCCTGCCCACAACTTCAGCTAGGAAGCTAACTTGTTAGCTCCTTTAGCTTTGTCCTCACTCTTACCGGCTAACTGAGAGTGTGTGAAATAAAAGGGGTTTTGTGAAATCGGAGTAGTATTGCTTAGATTTTCATTTTATTAGCGATATTAACGTAGCTGATGTCCAGCAGAGACATATGACCGCGCTAATACTTGAAATTGCTAACCGGTTAGCCAGGCAACGGTTAGCTAGTGAGCTAACTCTGCTTGCGAATCGAGCGTTAGCATCTGAGTAGCCAAACAAGTGTCAGCTGACGGAAACGCTCGTCCTAGGCTGATGGAATCATGAAAGTTGTAATGATAAACTATATACTGTATCACTTTCACATCATATTTCAGCTGGACAGCTAAATGAAAAGTCCAAGCTTGCTTCACTCTAGAACATTCTCACTGCTGCCACTGAGTCATTCTGCTTCCTTGGGAATTTGTAGTATTCTCAGGGCTACTGTTGGCTTGGCAACAAGTTACAATGAAACCAAACGTAATTCCTGTTACTACAATAAAATATTTTTATTTATCTCTGCATTGGCTTATCAACATTTGAAGCAGTCAAAGTTAAGATTAGGATTTAAATTTAGACATGCAACTGTTATAGGCAAAGGATCAGCATAAATAGACCATTGTTATACATTTATTGCAGTAGTTTTCAAAATATGGTTGCCTGCTATAACGCAAAGACACATTGATCCTTCCATTTCCTGTTTTAAAATGCATTTTGAGGTTTCCTTTATATGAAAAACTTTGAGGTAAATTTGTGGGACACAAAGTGAACAAAGTGTCCCGGCTGGGACAACCCGTCCCAGGTGCTTCCTCTATCTGTCCCTTTATTCTCATCCTCCACTTCCTTTTTCCTCCATTTTTGCATATGCAAAAAAGGTTTCAGACTTCCTGACATTCAATTCAATTCAGCTTTATTAGTGTGGCACCAAGTTACAACAAAGTCCCCTCAAAGCACCTTTACAGATTTAGTCCAATTATAATCCAGCTGAAACATCCATTACATGATTCACAATAGTTCAGTTTCTAATAATCAATAATCACATAGCTATGGAAACTAGTGGCCTGCATTGAATCTCCTCTTGGAGTCAGCCCTCCATAATCCAAAAATTTCATTTTAAGAATTTTGACCAATTTTGTTTAACCATGCAGCTCATTCACAGCCATCATTAATGGTAAGAAAAAAATCCAAGTCTAATTTTTACCTTTTCTACCTTTTTACCTTTTCTATTAAATTATTAAATTGGAATACTTCCTTTAACTCAATTTCTGAAAAAGTTACCAATAAAAAATGTTTCTATGAAGTGTCATAATCATCTTGAGATAGCGTTTATACAGATTTTATAATTATGTTTAATTTGTTTGGAGAACAAAAATCTGGGAAACAGAAATCTTCAAGTCTGATGGGAGCAACGTTTTTCACTGTAACCTTATGAAAGCTTAGATAACGTAGCTCTCGTAGCTCAATCCTTCATGTTATATCCTCTTCAAAATGTCTTGTTTTCTGTTAAACCTTCTCCTCCTTGGCATTTCTCAGCCTGTTAATGCATGCATGCAAAGACTGAAGACTGATTAATGACCGATTACTCCTTTAGCCATCCCACAGATGTGGAGCAGAGCAACATGCCTTCATCATGGGTGAGCCGAGCCTTTAAAGTAGTGATCATGCTCATGGTAACTCATCTGGCAATTATCTTATTGATTAATTATCAAACTGTTTTGCTCCAGGAATGCCAGAAAACTGTTAAGTTACATTTCTCTTTAAATCAAGGAAAATTAAAAGTCACAAGAAAAGGTATTAAACACGTTTCCGTTAACTGGTGTGAGGTGAGTAAACTGGGCATTGACCAACAGGCTACATGGCTAAGTGGTTGTAGTTCAGTAGAAGAAGAAGCTGTCCGAATGAAAAAAAGAAAAACAAACAGCTGCGGTGGACATCCAAATAGGAATAATAATTCAGGAATAAAAGTGTATTTATTTCCAGTTCTGACTGTAAACAGCTGATTAATCCCAACATTTTGAGAGTCACGATGACAGAGCGCCTTTAACGTTCTGGTTTGTTCAACAAACTGTTCAAAACTCAGAAACAACCGTCTTGCTGAGACATAAGATAAAACAGCAGATTTCACTTCAAATCAAAACTGAAATGAATCCAACTCATCTTATTTAGTCGACTTCCTTACAGCATGCTGTAGCTTCCAGCTAAACACAAGTCAGGGAAGTTCTTGATTGGAATAAATCCCGCTTCTCCTCCAGTTTCTCCTCAAGGCACTGAATCAGAACTGGATCCACTTTGGGATCAAACTTGTTGGCAAACCAGTGGCCGAAGTTGAGTAACCAATACATCTCAGCTGCACCAAAAATACAAACGCTACGGACGTGCTCCCCGGTGCACGGGGGGTAAAGGCTGTCCTCCAGGTAATGCCACTTCACCAGCCTGGTCTTACTCATCAGGTCTGTGATATCAGCCTGGGATCTTGGCACCTCTCCGGGAACACCGGGCAGTCGCACCAGTGTGGCCCAGAAGTGTTCGTCTGGAGAGTAGGTGTCCTCCGACCAGTCTAAGAAATCCTTCATCACTGGCGACGAGTACAAGTGTGCAACAAACTCCCTTGACAACACGAAGTAAGCATTCCCGATGAACATCTCTATACCATGTGGTGGCGGCGCCTTCTCCTTCTCTGTTTTCACCGGAAGTTTCTGATACTCGAAGCTGGCGTCTTTTAGCTCGTAGTGGAAGGAGAATCTCTGCTTCTTCAGCTCCGACGGTCGGCTCGTCTCCAACATGTTGGAGCCGTTTAACTTCTTCAGTTCTGACACCAGCTCGATGTTGGACTTGAGGGGGAAGTCCTGGCCACACAGGTTGATGACATACTTCCATCTGACCTTCGACCCCATCAGGTCAGACAGACAGTTGAGATCAGCTTTCAGCCGGCTGATGCTTGCATAGAAGACGGACTCTCGCTTGCTGGCGATGAAGACGTTGGGCAAGCAACGGGCCAAACCCTCCATGGCTGCCGTGAACTCAGACGAAGACTTCTGATCATAGTGGATGCAGTAGATGTTATTGGGTGAGTATGCAGCTCTGATGAGTCTCTCTACCATCCAGGCATATTTATGGACAACCAAAGAATATGCAAGAGGAAACACACTCTCCTCGTCAGAAACACACACTTTATCATAACCTCTGATCTTGATGAATGAGGAGCAGTTTCCTGTGAGGCTGATCAGACTTTTGTCTTTGTCCTCCATCTTTTTCTTTCTGATATTGAGGGATTTACCCACCTCCACGGGGTCCATGGAATAGATAGCTGCACAGTTGACATCATGCCTGTAAATTGGCTGACGGGCCGGCAGCCCTGTGCCTACAGACTCTGAGTTGTACTTGATGCTCACCAGCAGCAGGACACTCAAGGTCAGCAGCGACAGCAGTGATGGAAACAACTTCTTTCTTAGTCTCAATGGGGAACATTTCACATTCATTCTGTTGGGAAAGAAAGAAAAGAGTTGACTCACAGAACCTGAAAATGAGTCGGTTTAACAGAAGTTAAAAAAAAAATAATATCATGAAAACTGAAACTGAGGAAACACTACACTACACCGGGCAACCAGTAGCGCTGTGTGAAAGTTAAAAACAGAAAGCAACCGTTAGCTAACGATTTAAACCTGGGGTGTCAAACATAAGGCCTGGGGGGCAAAACCGGCCAGCCAGAGGGTGCATTCTGGCCTGCAGGTTGAATTTGGTAAATTTAAAAATGATATAAAACATTAGCACCTTTTTTTAAAGAAAAAGTAAAGTAAGCACAAGTCCTGTTTTTTTTCCACATTTCCACATCATGTTTCATTTTTTATGTTTAAATGGAAAACATTTCCAAGGCAGGGGAATAACTTGTTTTATCTTTTTTATCTTTCTGACCTAATAGATGAGACTTCCATTTGTACTGAGGTGAGTCAGTTCAGCCGGCATCCACCTGGACAGAACCGAGCCAAAAATGAGCCCAAACTCTGCTAGATGCTATCGCCGTGATTAGCCCTAAATAACTTGCCCTCTTTTCATGGTCAGCGGTGATCTGGACAGTAGAAATGCAGCAAAGGGAACTGAAAGTACTTGATGTTGATTTTTTTTAACTGAACCAAAAGTCTCTATTTGTTGCTTCTACAACTGTAACCTCCGGACACATGCTGCCAGCCCTGCAGGTAATGAGTGTATCAAGCAAAGACACCTTGCTGTACTTTTGTTGTGGTTGTTAGCTCTCTGAAAACGGAGGATGTTTGTAAGATTATCCATTCAATATGGGCTGCAGTAAGTTGCTAACCAACAACTGGAGTGGTGCACGTTAACATGTCACCGTCATGCCTTATTCCAACCCTCAGAAAGCCTCCAGGAATTAGACCAATCAGAGGGCATGAACAGGTGGTCCATTCCAGATCTTTGCTCAGAAACAGACGTCTGAGCAACTATGTAATCAAGTACGTAAGAAGTACGAGTAGCAACAGCACTATAGCTTCTTCACAAGGAAGCTCACTAATATTGATGGTTATAAGTCATGTGACTCTTTAAAGACCTTCACAGTTCACCCAACCTTATCGTCTAATACTGTACTAATGGTGAATATTGCGCATGTACAGACTGAAAAAGAACAAAGAGAGAATCACTGGTGCAAAACTGCCCTTCATACACCTCCAGAGCAGTCATCATGGACGCATCACACCCCAGAAAGAACTAGTTCCCTTCTCTGGCAGGCGCTACAGAACGCTGTAAGCCAACACAATCAGACACAAGAGCAGTTGCTCTGCACAGCCCATCACTCTGACCAACACCTGAATCTGTCAAGCATGAATCTAATACCTTCTCTTTTTGTATTTTTTTAGTATTACTGCAATAAGAAGATGACCTGTCCAGGTGTATCTGCCGCTCACCTGCTAATTGCTGGGAAAGGCTCCAGCTTCACCACAACCCTAAATTAGACTAAGCAGTAAGACTAAAGAATTATTTTTAGATTAGTGCTACGGTTCTTTGTGTTTATCATGGAACGAGAAACAGAAGTCAAATTTCTAGAAGCTGCTTTGACATTCATGTCAACATGAAGCACGAGGAAGATAAAGAAAAAGAGATTTACGCGTAAATAACTTCACTTAACAGAGTGATGCAGCATTTCAGGTTCCATGTTTTTTCCAGCGAGACTAAAGGTTTACAGTAGTTTTCAGAAAACAGTGCTTGTCTGAAAGTGGCTGAAACGAGCAAAAACTTTCCTGAAACAGAAGATGCTGCATGTATCATTTATCCTGAATACCACACACACACGGTGAATTATGACATTTATATAATCATGCCGGACCTGAATGGAGGGGACAGAAAAAAGGAAAGAAGCAACAAGCGTCAATCTGTCCTAATAACAAGACAACATACACACACACACACACACACACACACACACACACACACAACACTAACTCAGTTTTAACAATTGTAATGTGGTTATTTTTAATCATTCTCAAATAAATAGCGTGTAAAATATTCAGTAAACGGCTGCTTTATGTTTCATCTTTGCTGTTAGTGGGAAGAGGTTGAAGTGTTGGACTCACCTGGATCCAGACTCTGGTTCTGGTTCACGGAGCGCCTTTCAAAACGTCTCATCAACTCGTCCTGAAAGTTGGTACAAAGTGCGGTTTTCTTTCAACTGTTGCGGTAACTCAGTGTTTTTTAAATGAAACTGGGTGAAGCTGCCATGAGAACTCGGTTCCATAGCGGGAACTTACCGATGACCGAAGAGACATTTATGTTCCACTTTTAACGCACAGCCGCTGCCAGCGTCAGCTTTGCGCCATATCTGGTCGAAGTTTAATTCCTCACATTATCAGAAGGGATGAAGGAAAGTGAGAGACGTAGAACATGAACAGGCTCTAAGATGAGGTCGACGCGGAGATGTGAAAATCCGGAAAAGGGAAGGAGGGCTCAGGAACCAAATTAGCATTGCTGAGCAGAAAATGGTTTTTAGACTTTTAGACGTAGTGATTTCCTTTGTCTGCACCATCGAAACTCAGACTGAAAAATGAGAAGTTGTTTGGAAACAAGTTCCTCGTGAACAGGTAAGCGCGAGCCGCAGCTGATTGAAGAGGCTTTAATGAGAAGCCCGTGGTTGAAGTCATCTGAGCTCCGGAGGACCGTGACAGCCAGGAAACTCTGCGTGGGTTAGACAGCCTGATATGATACACGTAAAACCGGTTTCAGTTAACCCATTTAGGGAACTCACTGAGATACTTTGAAATGAACATTTTAATTCTGGTATTTAACAAGACCTACAATCTGCTGGTAGCCTACATAAAAAAAAAACAAAAAACATCGCTTCATGCTGAAAATGAAAAGAAACGAAGTGACTTTTCCTGTTCAGGTCAAGAAAAATATGAAGAGTGTATATGGAAGAAAATGTTGAAAACATCAACAAGTTTAATAAACATTAGTTTAAAACATCATAGAGCATTAGAAAACATTTAATACCAATCCAGAACACAATAAAAAGATTTAAACAAACGCAATACTTTTCCCATGTCTAACTATAAACACACAAAGTTCACACTTTTAATATTTCTCATGACCTGAATAGGGCAAGTCACTTCTTTTCCTTTAATTTTCAGCATGAAACGAAATTTATTTTTTACAATGTAACCGCAGATTGTAGGTCTTGTTAAATACTTGTTAAATACCAGAATGAATATTTTATTTCAGTGAGTGCCCTATAAAGGGTTAAACAATCTGCAAAATCTTTGACTCCTTAAATCACACTTGTAAATATGACTACTTAATGTTACTTATCACCAGATCATCCTATACTTAGACACCTGTCAATGAAACTTTTCTATAATTTTATGTCCATTTCAATGTAATTCTGTGCAAAACTAGTTAATTTCTTTTTCATTTCTCTCCAAGGAGCCGGACTGATCAGTGGACGTATTTAAACAAAAAAGGTCCGTGTAACAGGACCTGTGCTGAACTCCATTATGCTGCCTCATTTCTCTCACATATTTCCAGATAAACGGGAACAGGATTTATTCACACACGTGCAAATATGAATGTGAAGTGTAATGTAAAAACAGTGTTCCAGTAAGGTTCCCAACCTGGGGTTCTGGGGAACACAGGGTCCCCAAGGATTTGAACAGTAAGAGCCATACTGATTATTGAGTATGTCTGGCCCACTGGTGATCTGGTCCACAGGTGATCTGGTCCACAGGTGATCTGGCCCACTGGTGATCTGGCCCACAGGTGATCTGGCCCACTGGTGATCTGGCCCACTGGTGATCTGGCCCACAGGTGATCTGGCCCACTGGTGATCCTGCCCACTGGTGATCAAACTGGACTGTATGTAGCACCTGAACTAAACCTTGCAGGATGGTCACATTTTGTTCAGCATTTTGAGTCAAAGGAGAGTTTCTGTGTTAACAGTGAACACCGTGAAATTTTGTATATGTAAATCACATCTGTTTGTCCATAAAGTTGAGTGAAAGAGCTTCTTTGTGCTTGTTAACATCGGAAGTTAATAACTCGAGATTGATATTCAGGGAGCCTGTCTATATTTGACCATGGAGGTAGTAAAATAAGCTAATATTGATTCCTTGAATGGGCACGATGAAAGCAAGTCAGCACACATCAGTTCTTGGTATTCTTCATGGTTCCTGATAATCTGAATCTACGGTGTCAAATATAAGTCATGGCCTGCTTTGTTGAACTTTTAAGCGCGTTAAAACTCAGCTGAAAACTGTGTCACAGATAAATGAGATTATAACCTGGCTACATGTCACCACCTCTCATAACCGCCGGATAAAATACTTTTAATGTGCTGTTGAGGGTGTGTGATGCATCAGCAAACAGAGCAGTCTACATTTATAACAGCTTTCTTGTGCAGACTTTGCCCCGTGTTAGTAGTATTTATTATAGTCATTAGTCATTAGTCATTACAGAGAAATATTTGGAAAAGGGGAGGAAGGTGAAATGCATGTTCAGTTTTTGTGGCAGAAGCAGATATATCAATATAAAAACAATGTTGGCTTGTTTATCTTAGATTAAGATGTTTTGTTCCAGACACGTAGAGATGAAGTTCAGCTGTGTGGCTGTTTGACTGGACATCACGTATGCAAACAGCAACACAGATAAAACATTTTATTTCTGCTTTAGTGAGTCAGTAACTCCACGGACATGAGGAGTTGTTCCGTTTCTGTGTGAGCTGCAAACATTAAAAAGCTTTAACAGACTAACTTGTTCTCTATGTTCTTCTTTATACCGACCACTGTTCTCCACAGAGACGTTGGTCCAGCGTAGGTTGCTCCACTGGGAAAACTTCTCCTGCACATTTTTTACATTAAACGCAATTAATCTGTGTATTTATTGTTATATGTTTAAATAAAGTTGTTTCTGCCCTCAGCGGTGACACCTCAACTCGCTGCACTCTTGCTCTAAAGCTTGAAAATATTCTAGCAAAAACATTAAACTCTATAAAATAAAAATGAACTAATGAGACATTTTAGATTTTAGAAAATGTCATTCCTTTTCAGGAACTCAGCTGAAACTAAAGGAAATGTGTTATAGGCAGTGAAAGTTGTGTTTAAATGTTGACTTTTCTTACCTTTGAGGGCTCTCTATAGGTCAAACATCAATATTTCCCATCAAGGTTGGTCTCATTCTGTCCGTACAGGTTAGGCGAGGACAAAAAAATATTTTTTTCTGTGTGTTCTAAAGTGTATAACTTTTTATCAGTAAGACTTACAGTGATTCTGATTGCTGTGGGTGAAACTAGAGAGTGTTACCTTCACAAAGAGCCCAAGCCTGTACTTACAATCTAGAGGGTTCAATAACAGCAGTAATTCTAATTTAGAGAGGTCATATTACAGGCGTTTTTGTCAGAATGACCCCGCTTGATAAGGGGTTAAAAAGCCTATTTATTGCTACTTATTTTAGAGTTCGCAACTGAACCCACAATAAACATCATATAATAAGTTTTAAGCCATTATATGTTTTGTGGAAAGATTACCTATCATAAGAGACAAAACTGTTGATCTTTCAAACGATTATAAAGTGTAGAAAGACTAAAAAGAATGAAATAAAATAGTCTAATTTGTAAATACTTTAAGATCAGGCCTGTTTACTTGTTTTCCTGAGTCGCTAACACCTTCATGTATTGCCTTCTTTCTCCAGTGTTTGCATGTGTGATTACATGTTGTAGAATGACACAAATGTTTGTATGTTAATTGAGAGCCTACAGCTTTGTCACCTTTTGCCAAACATGTTCCAAGTGGTAAATTACTGTTGAAATGTAGTTATCTCCGTCAAGTCAAAAAGAAAGGTAAAAAACAGAAGAGAAAAAAAAGTCGATAGTTGTTAGTTGTAGTGGGAAGCTGCACAGCGTATCATTACAAGTAAGAGGCCAAGCAGCTAATTCAAGGGCTCCTTCATGAAGACGGGCTCCTCCTGATTACGCCTCCACTCCTCACTGATCTTTTTGAAAAACACACATTGATGAGGTCTTGCTGCAAGCCTTTCATCTATCGCAGCACTCAGCACAATACTTTTTTAAGGAGGGGGTCATGTTTGACTGTCAGGTTCTATGTATTACACATCATATATAGATTTTTTTCTCTTTTACATTTCATCTTACAAATTGTTATAATTACATGTTATTGCACAAAAATGACCTCCCCTCCCTTCGTTTCCGTTTCAGTGTCAGTCGGTTATGAGTATGAGTCATGTCCTGGCATCATCCACTGGGAAAGGAGAACAGCTCTGATGCAAGGATTTGAACTGGTCCCCTCCAACCTCGGAGGCTGGTCTCTGGACATACATCACGCCCTGAACATACGCAGTGGTGAGCACACACACACAGACACTAACACACTAACACACAAACACATCGAGACCAAATCGGTCTCACATGAAAAGTGCTTGTTTACATTTTTGGCTTCCAGCTAGTTTGTTTTTGGCACTTGCAGGCTGGCCGCATTTTCAAAGCCACAAATTGAATTACACTAACTTGAACTGAATTCAGCTAAATTTTGTCTTTTGAAGCTTTGCTTCCTTTGACTTTGAAACAAATGAGTGTCACAGTGCTGCCACATTACATTTCTTTTAATTCATTTGATCATTCCAAAGGAGTTTATTAATAGGTATTAAATTAAAAACAGTGTCAAGAATAACAGATGTCTGTAAAGTAAGGATGGGAAAAATCCAGGATAGCTGGTGACTCCGTTACAACAGCCCAACTGAGGGAAAATAGCTTGAGTTTTTTTAAGTGTAAGATTTTACATGGTCTGTATAGGTTCGGATGTTTCAAACTTGGCTCTCTGACTTAACTCCAGTGTGAAAATCCACCTGGTATAAGAAATTACTTGTATCTTTAAAATTTGACACAGGAGGAATTACATTACCCCTTGAGAAAACACATGCTGAGAGAATTCTTCTCTCCCCAGGTATCCTTCACAAAGGAAATGGAGAGAACGTCTTCCTCTCCCAGCAGCCCCCTGTCATCAGCACTGTTATGGGAAACGGTTTTTATCGCAGCGTCCCCTGCGGACCGAGCTGCAACGGCGCAGCTCGGGACATGATGCTGTTTGCGCCTGTTGCTCTGGCCAGCGGTCCTGATGGCTCTCTCTACATTGGAGATTTCAACTTCATCCGCAGAGTCCATCCTGATGGATACACCAGGACCATACTGGAACTCAAGTAAGAGTCTTGAACTTGGTGGTTATGTGTGACAGGAATACACTGTTGTAGAGATCTCCCACATTGAGAAACAGTGGAATTTTTTATGTTCATAGCTAAACTCATCAAAGTGCCTATGGGTTAGCATTGCATTAGCTGTGCTTGGCATCTGCAGTTGTGATCTGTTTGATCTTGGAAGAATGCTCTAAAGTTTGTCTTTATACAAAGGCAGATTGTGTGATCTTCAGACATCACCAGCTCTAATCTACCTCTTCAGGATGTGAGAGAAGCTTTGCTGTGAAACAAAGCTTTTTTTTTCTTTTCTGTGGATTATGAAGATGATATCTCCTACTGTGCTGCAGGCGCTACATTCTCTATTTCTGTATTTTCTCAAGCGTAGATTCTCAATGGGATTGCACAGTCATTTGTCCTGCAGAGTGTTCTCCTTGTGTAACTTTACACTCTTTAGCTGTCATTAATGTATCGCTGACAAATATTTTTGGTTCAGTCAGGGCATCTCTATTTGATACTTTTCTATCCTCTGGGAGGAAATGCCAGAAAGCTTCCTGTTTAGGTTAATATTTAATGTAAAACAATACAGCCATCTAAATCAAACCTAATCCTACTTTATGGGGAGAGAATGAATTTATTGTAGCCTATGAAATTTTAAAGCTATACTTTTGTTAACATGATGAGTAATTGTTGTTACCCTCTCTTTTCTTCTTTGCAAACACCCCTTAATGGCTTATTGTCAGGAACCGGGACACAAGACACAGGTGAGAACTACTCATTACCACCTCCTTTGTACACTTGAACAATCACACACAAACACACACAAAAACAAAGGACTTGTCAAAAGACAAAAAAAAAGAAGGATATGTTGTAAAAAAAAAAGCTTGTGTTGCTTTAAGTTGGTTTGTTTGCTGCAAATCGCATTGACCTGGCTTCCCAACAAATACACACACACACACACCCCAACCTGAATCGACACACATACAACACAATCCGATCGCGGTCAGATCCATCAGATCCGTATTTAAAATTCCACCAGGGGATATTAAATTTGCAAATTGGAAATAAGCCAGAATGTGAAGGATTTTGATTTATTTTTTTTGAGGATTACTGAAAATGTGTTTGGAGGATGCATCGGTTTGCTGGCTTCCTGAGCCGAGCTAAAAGCACGAGGCCAGGAGCGGCTTCACCATCATCCCTGGCCCCGAGCCTTGTTTGGTATGAGCTCTGTACACCATGTTTGACAGAAGATTAGACAGATGTTGTAGAGTTCGTGTGTCTGTCTACGTGTGTACCACTATCATCGACTGAGCATATTGTGTGTGTGCTTGCCGGTGTTTATGTAAGAGAGGGTTTATCCGATTCCCAAACACAGAGTACTTTTCAAGGTATCAAATCTCAATCACTCTAAAGTTTCAGACTAAGTGAAGATGAAAACAGTGATTTTACTGTTACACTGTATGGTTCTATATGTACAAATGTCTTCATGCAC
>JBAFTC010000021.1:1247939-1259618 GCA_037177435.1 Melanotaenia nigrans
TTACCTGCTTCAATGGCTGGGCAGAACAAATTCATGGCATGGAGATGACTTGATGATGGCACAATCTCCCACCTCTGACAAATTCTTCCATTTATGTTACCACAACCTTTATTTAGCCATGAAGCTAGCTAAGCGAATGCTAGCTATCTTCATGTTTAGTTTTTTTTAGCTTTATTGAACAAAACAAGTATAGAAAACAGTGAACACAACTACATTTAGATTCCCAGGTGCAAATATAGAATTCTAAAAACAAATGCAATGATCCTCAAACTGTTTTGAGTCTTTTTGTTATTTGAGCCTGATATTCACTGTTTATGTTGTTCTATGTCTTTAAGACAAAAAACAAGATGTGCCACAGTTTCCGGATGATTACCACAAAAGCTGCAATTAGTATTTGTCATGTTCAAACTTTAGCATGCAGTGACTGACTGGGTAACATTTCTGAAGAATTTTGAGTGAGACTTCCTTTACCTTATAATCATCTTCCTGTTGTGTTAAATGTTAAGCTAATCCGTAGCTGTTTAGCTAGTACTGTTCGAGTCTGAGCAGGATCTATGCAGACATTGTAAGTATGTTTAGATGTTTGTGTGTTCCTGTATCTCCAATAAACAGACTTTAGTCTCCATGAGCTCAGTAAACCCTCCCAAACGCATTTCCTGCCATCGTTTCTCAGTGCTGCAGCCATCTTACTGAGCGATGTTGCTGCTTTGTGTTTTAGGACCCGGCTCAGACGGTGGGGAGCTCCAGTTGTATCACTCAGATGGAGTGTGCAGGTCCAGATGGGGAGGACCTGTACATCAGCTGCACCATGCCCTCCATAGAGCTGGGAACAGTGGGAGGAGGCACCAACCTGCCACCACAGCAGGCCTGTCTGCAGGTAAGCTGGTGACAGATGTAGGTTGCACCACCAAATAGATGCTCAAGTTTGAGTTTATTTAAAAGAATGATTTCAAAGTGCAAATCACACGAGTTTAGAAAATGATCTTTAGATCTTTGGTGTGCATATGTCGAGTTATAAAGTAGATTTTTCTGTGAGGTTAAGTTCAAATCAGATGAGTATTAATGGATTTAGACACGACCCCAGTTTCCGACGAGCTTCGATCCCTTCCAGGACTAGTCTGTCCACATCTCCTGTTTCTGTCTTGACGTTAAATACCGGACCCACTGTGTATGCAGATGCTCGGAGTCGCCGGTGCCGACCAGCCGGGTGAGAACGCCCGGCAGCTGGCCCGTGTGGTGTGTGCTACGGTGCTGGCTGGGGAGCTCTCCCTGATGGCTGCTTTAGCCGCTGGACACCTCGTCAAGAGTCACATGGTCCACAACAGGTCAGATATTTACCTGTTTATGGTCTGTAAACTGACATTTTCTAGCTGTTTCTGACTTTGTCATCTTTCCCTCGCAGATCCAAAACAAACCTGTCAACAATGACTGCGTGATGCTGAGGGTCCACTGGGACCCGGTCCTGACAGGAGCAGCGGGACCTCCAGACAGACGCTGGAAGTTTGCCTCGAGTTGCCCGGATGACTGCAGGACTGCGTTCAGATGCTAATCAGTGCCATTTGCGTGGATCTGAAATCTTTAGAAGCGGAGAATCCAGCGTTCTTTTCGGTACTGATCTTTGAACTAACTGAATCACTGAGGACGTCTGGACTGATAAAATCCACCTGAACAAGTCATGTGCCTCCTCAGAGTTAAAAGGCCAAAGTGAAGAGCTTGTAAATCTTTAACACTTTCTCCTTCAGGAGTCAATCTTTGCCAAAGCTTTCTAGAGACGCCCGTTGATTCATGTGGTGACTTCTGTTCAAGTTTAAAATCCGAGTGTTTAACTGCCAGTGTTTAGCTTTGTGAAGGCCTCCCTGTGTGACGGTGCTGCTGTATACTGTGTATACTGTGTGTGCTCACTGATCCAGATCTAGTTGTTACAGACGGGTTTCTTCTGGGAGTTGACTGAAGAAATATTTATTTTAAGTTACTACAAACTGTCCAGAAGTATTAAGCAGATTCATGGGAGATGTTGAAGGTTAAATTCCTGACTAACGATCATGTTTAATCATTGTCAGAGGTGGCCTTACGTACAGCACGTCATGCGCTTTAACACGCGGTAGGTAGAATATTCAATTTGACTTTATTTAAAAAATAAAACACTATGATCCTCTTAAATATTCGTTTCTTAACAAATGACTGCAAACATGGAAAACTGAAGGATAAACTTATTTATTTCACTTCTGAAGCGGCGTCTAACAGGCGCCATGTCATCACTGTACATTTATAAGTTGATCCCACAGCGTTGGTATGAACAAATTTACAAAAATGGATGTAACTACATTCATGCCAGCAGCTAAACCTTTATCAGAAATCAGCCTGCAGTTTCTCCACTCAGCAGCCACGCTGAGCATCATCTGGCTTCGCCTCACACACATCTGTCAGCAGGAAGCAGCTGATTAACCGCTAAATCCACCACAAAACGTCATGAAAACAGGAAACGGTTTGAAACCGTCTGGGTGATGAACAGCCTGTTCAGAAAACACGCCGACAGTTTAAAGACGTTTCAACTGTACGCCGCCGTGTTCGTGGCTTCACCTGGACTCAGGAACACTGTTACAAGAAGGAAAATAAGCTTTATTTAAACGGAGAAGACAGCGGAGAGGTTTGACTTCTGCAGCTGTCCGTTCAGACGTAACAAATCCTAAAAATACTGACAGGAGCCAGTCCGCTTTGACCTCACTGAAATTATCCTGACATCTTAATACTGAATCTGACGGATGGCGTCGGCCTTTCCTGAAACCAGGAGAAACTCGCCATCAGGTTCAAGTGTTAAGTAAACAGAAAAAGGATGAAGGTGAGAGCAAACAGCCATGAGGCACTTCACTGGTGATTCCAACCCGTCTGGATCTACAGTTCTCAGTAACACTAAGGCATCTGGGCTGAGCTGAAGACCCAACAAAGCTCTGCAGACCTTCAGCAAACATGGCGCTCAAACTATTTACAAATACACATTCAACACGAGGAAATACAGAAGCCATCTTTGGTCTTTCCTTCAGCACCTGGGAGGTGTTTTCATTAGAGAGACCAAGACCCGTGACGGCCCACAGGAAGGTCGTCTCAGTCGTGTTTTCACAGCAGCATGAAACAAGCTCCTCGTTAAAAATAAACATACGAACGTCAGAGTAACGGCTGGAGTTTTAGTTTGACAGACGTCTTCCAGGCGGAGCGTTTCAACGTGACGAGGACAGATTCTGTTGGCTGCTGCGTCTCTGGGAGCAGAGCTGCATTCCTTTCACGGTGACGAAGGCAGAGTTTCACACAACCCTGTGGAAAATACGGGCGGAAAGTTGGATCGGAAACCTCACCATTCCCAGTCTCACAATCCAAGATGGCTGCCATGCTCGCAAAAACACGTGAAATCTGAAGCATTTTATGGTTAAATAGCAGAAACTGAAAGTTAGAGGGGAGGAGATTGATGTGTTGACAGCAGCTCGGTCTGTCCTCCAAGCTTCAGCTTCTGTCTTGATGTCTCAGTCCTGAAAAGACAAGAACTCTGTCATTGTAAGTAAGATATCGGGTGAAGAAAAAGGCGGCGGCGTCGTACCTGGGAGCGTCAGAATAAGATGGGTTTGGCTGCAGTTTTCTCCTGCACGTAGGAGGTGAAGCGTTTGAGGAACTTGGGGTACTCCCTCTTAGCGACGGCTCTGAGGACGGAGGCAGGAGCCCAGCCTCCAGGGTTCACTGCAGGGACACAACAAAGCACCTTGACTGAGCAGGAACAACACTACGTCTCCACATGGTCTGGGTGGGAGTCCAAACATCTGACTTGTAGATGACAGTGAACACACCGTTGGCCACGTATGTGATTCTACACAAGATGTTGTCCCTGCTGAGCTCTTTGTCTCCCTCTGGTGGGCTGACCAGGGTCTGGCAGATCATGGCGATGTTGATTTTGGCCCGGACACATCTGCTGGTTGGCTGTGGATTGCAGGAGGTCAGAACGGACACGAGCAGATCAGAGGATTTCTGGTTTTCACGCTCAAATATCATCCTGTTATCACACTCAGAAAGTCTCTCTGGCTTTCAAATATGTTCTTCCTTTCAAACCTCTGCTCAGACTTGGTCTCGTTCCCTCACACACTTCCTCTGCTCTCAAAGCTTCTGCTCTTGGATATTTTTCCTCTCTCTCGGGTTGCTGAACGAGCTGTTTGTCAAACTTCCTTCAGCCAATAGAATACGAGATAAACTGAGGAAATAGTCCTCACCTTCTTCAGGGTGTACTTGTTTTACTTTACCCAGTGGCTCTGCACTGGTTAACAGTTTTTTTGCTTATAATTTTATGCTTTTCCACTTTAAAAGTAAAGTAGACAGTGATATTCTAACTCACTGGGCCTCTGGCAGATCTATGTGATTGGCTACTGCCTCAACTACGATGACTTCGTGAAAGTGTTTGGCAACTGGCAGCCTGCCAATAATATCTATCCCACCAGATTACATTGATTAAATAAATAAATAAATAAAGTTAACTTATCTGTACTCTAATCCCGGATTGGTGGACTTAACTATAAAGTTTTGTGGAAACATGTCAAGTTGTATCAACGTGGGCAACCATCAGACTTTAAAACCCGTTAGGTCACTTATCTAAATTTCTTTAAAGCTTCCAGTAGTTTGAACTAATTCTTAGATTTACTCACACTGTTTAGTTCTTTCATTGACCTTTGACATACACACAACAATAAATTGTAGACGCATATTTGCGTCATCTTCCAGGTGCAGAACCACAACCAGCAGCACTGAGGAGACACTGGGTGGTGTCAGAAACTACAACTTTTTCCTCGTTACTCCGTGTGCAGTGGTGGGCTTCTTTTCCTGTACCGTCCTTTTCATTCACGGTGCCACGTTTAAAATTCAAAGAGGGCAGAACTTTATAACATTGTCTAATTGTTAACTCAGGAATTAAAGCACAAAATTCAAATTTATAGCACAGCAATAAAATTTCCGCTGAATCTGCATTTCCCATGAGGCTTTGCGGTCCAGATATGTTGAGTTTTGAAAACAGCTCCGCCCCCTCTAACAGAAACATGTTGAGATTTCTTTGCTAATAATTATTACACGGCACCATGTAGAAAACTATTAGAAACAACTTCTTTGTTTTATTAATGAGACGCTGTTATATAAAACATAAAAGGATAATTAGTCACTTCTAAAAAGTTTATGTTCAAACTAAAAATAGACTAAGTGTGGAGCCACTGTGTGAAGTAAAACAAGCGCACCCTGAAGACTATGAGGACGATTGGCTGATTTATCTTGTATTCTATTGGCTGGAGGAGGTTTGACAAACAGTTCGTTCAGCAACCCGAGAGAGGAAAAATATCCAAGACCAGAAGCTTTGAGAGCAGAGAAAGTGTGTGAGTGTGAGGGAACGAGACCAAGTCTGAGCAGAGGTTTGAAAGGAAGAACAAGATATTTGAAAGTAAGAGAGACTTTGAGAGTGAGAGCAGAGTTTTGAGAGAGGATGATATTTGAGCGTGAAAACCAGAAATCCTGCTCTCAAAGCAAACAATTACGCTCTTGATTAAAGATAGAAAAATCCCCCCTAGTGGATCTTTGTGGGGTCTCACCTGGGCGTCGTCGTGATCGATGGAGAAGTTGCAGACGAGCCACGTGTCCGGGTCGTTCTCGTTGTTGGCCGCGATTTTCCTCATGGCGGAGAGGTAGAGGACGTCTCTCTGAGAGGCCGGCCAAACCCGCTGCAAGGCAGACGTTGAGCCGTCAGTCATCCCTACAGACAGCAGCTGGGAGCCGGTGAAGCTCCAGGTTCTTACCTTGTGGGTCTGATACACGACTACCGCGTTCTCCGACAGCGTCTCCACGACGTTGAAGTTTTCAATAGTGGCTTAAAAAAAATAAAAACAAGGTTTTCACGTGACTTCAGGAGCTGATTGTCTGTGCTCCAGATTTCAGTTGCTTTCAAAGACCTACTTTCCCAGTCGTTGCGGTACGTGGTGTCCCAGAAGAAGTGGCAGACCTCATGGCCGGTCACCCCCTTCACTGAGATGGTGGCCTTCAGTGGATCCAGTACGATCCCATTTTCCTCCACCTCCCTCCTGTAAACCTGTAAACGCAACACGGACATGGCATAATCATTTAAAATCACCGTGGTCGACAGTAACTTCCAGTCCTTAACACCACACACCTTCATTTCTCCTTCTTCTATCACCAGCTGCCAGTTGGCATCTCCACCTACATCCTGCAGGGAGTAGGTGATGTGGTTCTGTACCATCTCCTCCACCTACGACAGACAGATGAGATCCTGATCATTTCCTCCTGGAGTCACATCATCATGTCTTCTTTTGTCAGACTTTCATGTGAAAGTGAAAATTATGACACAAAGGGAGCAAATAGCCTAAAAACAAGCTTGAGTTTAAACCATCACATTTCTCTCCATGTTACATCAGAACTCCCAGCAATGATCCCAGAGGGAACCATAACCCAGATGTATGCATCTCCACCTGCATCTGCGCCCATCTCCTGCTTCCAGTCATGCTGCATTCACTGTCCAGAGCCGTGGGAATGTTAGCCCTTCTGCTGGTAACACCAGAGCTACTCATTAGTTACAGAGTTCACTGAACTGGAGAAATGAATGAGCTCTGGTGGTTACTGTACTACAGATATGAAAAGAGGTGGAGTCTGATGAGGAGAGGGGAGGAGCCATTGGGGTCACTCCAGGTCTAAAAAGATCCATCTGAACAGAGTAAAATGGAGGAAAGTATGTCAGAGCTCAGGAAACCGAGTCAGATCCCGTCTCCTCTCAGCTCCACCGGGTTTAACTGGTTTAAAGCTTGTGTGGTTTATGGACGTGTTCAGTGTCTCTCTGAGCCTCAGATGGAAGTTCCTCCATCCTGAATCTGAGGGTGTGACATCAAACTACGAGCTACAGGAAGACGGGAATGTCGGATTCATGGACATGAAAGGAAGAGGTGATCAGCTTGAAGAGTTTAAGCGAGTCTGAACCTTAGGGGAGAATCTGTGTGTTCCACTGCTGGAATAGACGTCTTCAGGAGGAACCGGACTGGCTCGTTGGATCCTGGTCTTCTCAGTCTGAGACATGACACACACACAGGAAACTTAGTCAGAAACATGGAGTCTAAATGAAGTCTGTTGCACAGTCTCTAGCTCACCTGCTCCTCTATCTTGTCCTGTCTGTCCAGAGCGGCTTCCACGGCGTCAAAAAACTCCTCCTCGTTGATGAGACTGTTGGGACCTTCCTGTTAGCAGAAGAGAAGCAACGTGAACTCAGGTCTAAAAGCAAAGCGGCATCCTGGAGCAATTCCAGTTATTTCACCTCATAATCTGGACCTCCAAAATGAGACTTTTTCTTCAGCTCATTGAGGGCAGACTTATAACCCTCTTCTATTCTTCTTCTCTTTTCCATTTCCTGCACACAAACACACAGAAGTCAACCACCAGCAGCAGGAGAGTTAACCTGGACCAATCAGTTCTCCAGCATTAGAACATCCGGTGATCCAGAGACTACAGACCCGATCCAGTCTCTTCTGCCAGGTGTCCTCTCTCTTCACCATGAGCTCGATGCAGTGGGACAGCGTGGCCAGGATCCCAGCTGTGGTGGCCTTGAATGTGATGGCCTCCCCCTTAAAGTCGATGCCGTTGATCCCCTTCTGACTCAAGGTCTGAAACACTGAGCGAGGGACAGCCAGAGGGACCGTCAGGAAGGACGAACAAATGCTCCACCAACGTTTTATTATGTCTTTATTCATTAAGCCGATTTCTGCATCTCTATAAGAGATAATCTAAAAGTCTGAAAGGTCATCAGATCTGTCAGGATAGGAATAAGTTACACTTAAAAAATCATATACAAATATGGCAAATAACACTTATTTACATTAAAATGCAGGAGAAACTATTTACACCCTAGACACCATAACTACACCCTGAACACCATAACTACACCCTGAACACTATAACTACACCCTAGACACCATAACTACACCCTGAACACTATAACTACACCCTAGACACCATCACTACACCCTGAACACCATAACTACACCCTAGACACCATAACTACACCCTGAACACCATAACTACACCCTGAACACCATAACTACACCCTGAACACCATAAATGCCAGAAATCTCCAAACTTTCATCACTACCGCTGTCTCTTAACATGACCAGAGTATTTTTTGATGGGCTGATGAGGTGCTTCGTTCCACCAAGAAGGAGCATCACAGCTGTAGTCCTTGTGAGTTTCAGCTTGCAGCACTTTCCTTAGAAAAGCCTGTTTTACTGTTTCTTTCTGCATGAAACGTGACAGTGATCTACACATAAGTGTGTATTATTTTTTTTTTATTATAATTCTAGTTTTACTTGGTCAAACAACACAATTTAAAAACTGGTTTATAGTTTGAGGTTTGCACTGACAACAGAAGTTGGAGTGGAGACCATGTGGCTGCATCTTAAGGCAGATCAGACAGACCCGCCGCTGCATCCGTTGTCCCCAGGAGGTTAAACTGGCATCTTTTTACATCGGCCTTTAATCCCAGAGAGCAGGATCCTTAGGATAGGCTTTTTATTTTATTTTTACTTTGTTATTTTACTCTTTTACTGTTTATTTTATTTGTACAGCTCTGGGTACCGTATGAGAAAATGCTATATAAATAAAGATTGATTGATTAAAGGGTTAAAAATATTTTAATAATTACATATTTGGTATTTTTTATTAGGAGTGAAGCAGGTTGAGTGAGTGACTGAGTAAAAAAAAGTGGAAAAGAATTTTTATCTAATGTTTTTATACTATTTTTTGGGAGATACGACCCACAAGGATTAAATAAAATCAGACTTTACTCACATTTTTCTTTGTTGCCGTTGCTACACAGAAACTCTCCATCAGCTCGAGTGTTTGGAAAGTCGTCTTCATCATCTTCCACGACTGAAACAGGAAAAGTGAAGGATTTAGAGAAGAGACGGGTGTCAGCTGGACGCAGGACCTGGTAGCAGCCAGAGTCCCCGTCCACACGTGAGCCCAACAGCCTGACAGATCTCTGCTGTGCTGGACAACATGACAATGGTCTGGTTTCATCCTCAGAGCAGAGGGAGGGCGAGAGACGAAGACAGGGAGGGAGGTGAGGAGAACAAAAGCAGGGTTTCATTCGCGCCCTGCATAGACGGCCATGATGAAATGTCCAGCCAGCATGGGGACAGGCTGAGGGGGCTCACAGAGTGACTGCTGTCCGACTCAACACACACACACACACACACACACCTGCAGGATTCACTGCATTTTTATTCCCAACTTAACACATTTCCACTATTAATGTCAGTATGAGATAAATCCATGCTAAGCTCATGTGTAGCCTGTCCCAGTCTGTCCACATGCGGGGACTTTAACAGCTACAAAGTAAATCACGTCCACTTTCAGCTATGGACGTCCCCATTTTCTTACCGTGATTATTATCAAAGAAATAATCTGGATTCATTTCCCAGCACTACAAACATGTAAAATCCTTATAGGTCTGCACATATTTTTCTTTCTATCATTTGATGCCAATAATTTAGAAGCAAAGTGAAGTAAATTACAACTAAATCTCCTCTGCTGTGTACAGAATAAATAAATCCTACACAGAGAAGACAAGTGAAAGGCTACAGGACCTCTACCTGGACCTGGGAAGCTTCTTTCTGGAAAAACATCTGGCTAGCTTTGACTTCCAGCTGCTGTTTTAAAAATAATCCTTTAACAGCAGAAATAAAGAAATTAGACCACATATCTGGAATTAGATTCACTTTTTGCTACAGACCATCAAACACTGGCCAGTAGAAGACCTGGACCTCACGCCCAGTCGCTGATATCCGTCAGTAAAAGGTTTAAACACGGCTTGTTCTCATGCATATAATCCAACCTTCAGTGATCTGCTGTCCTCTGCAGTGCTATCCCACTCCAGCACAGAAAGAAAACAAAGCAACACAACGCAACGGTAACACGCCGCCGTGGATCTGCTGATGTGGGTCAGACGTCTTTTATGAAGTAATGGTGACATCCCTTCTTACAGCTGACAGATACTTAGATTACCCCGAAATCTGCTGCTTATTGATCAGATTCTTTCCTTCCTGAACTTCTCCACTTCACAGAGTTTTAAGCAAATGAAGATGTTAAGATCCTTTAATGTGTGGTGTTTACTAACTGATGAATCATCGACTGTTTCAGCCCACAAGAACGCTGAAAAAAAAATTAACAATCAAGTAGTCTGTAGGTCAGACGGAGCTGCTGGAGCATTCAGCTGTGCACTGCCAGCCGATGTAGGTGGGTAGGTAGGAAGGTAGGTAGAAAGGTAGGTAGAACGGTAGGAAGGTAGACAGGAAGGTAGGTAGAACGGTAGGTAGATAGGTAGAAAGGTAGAATGGTAGGTAGATAGGTAGGAAGGTAGATAGAAAGGTAGGTAGAACGGTAGGAAGGTAGACAGGAAGGTAGGTAGAATGGTAGGTAGATAGGTAGAAAGGTAGAATGGTAGGTAGATAGGTAGGAAGGTAGATAGAAAGGTAGGTAGAAAGGTAGGAAGGAAGGTAGGTAGTTAGATAGGTAGGTAGAAAGGAAGGTAGGTAGAAAGGTAGGTGGGTAGGAAGGTAGGTAGATAGAAAGGTAGGTAGAAAGGTAGATAGGTAGGAAGGAAGGTAGGTAGATAGGAAGGAAGGTAGGTAGGTAGAAAGGAAGGTAGGTAGAAAGGTAGGTAGGAAGGAAGGTAGGTAGATAGATAGAACGGAAGGTAGGTAGGAAGGTAGGTAGGAACGTAGGTAGGTAGGAAGGAAGGTAGGTAGAAAGGTAGGTAGGTAGGAAGGTGGACATACTTTATTGATCGCGGAGGAAAGTTGGGAACTCAGCAGCATACAGTAAATCAGCATAAATAATAAAAAGTTTAAGTGTATTGACATAAAGAGACTTACGTAAGAAAACAAGTACGTATATAAAAAGTAAACATAAGTTAACATTATAAACAAGTCAGGATGAAACTGACATCAACACAAGATCTCTGCAGGTCTTTTTATCCATCCACACCATGTGTGGTGCCCCTCCCTCCACTCCTCCCCAGTATGCTGGGCCCTGGGCAGGAAGGGTTTCCCTCATGAGAAGCGTAAGATGCTGACTGTGTCACTAGCAGGGTTGTCGTGACACGAACTTTTTAGGAGGGTGCTCGATACTCGACACTATTTTTTGATGCTATAGAGGGTGAAATGTATTATTCTTTTAACCAAAGTCAGAACACCACAAAAATAACACAATACACACAATACAGCAAAAATACCGGAATAAATACAAGAAAAGACGTTAATATCAAATAAAAGCATTATTTTAAAGCTCTGTTAGTTCATGCTGAGCGAGTCTTCTGTTACTGGCTTTATTTCCTGGAGACGAGATCAACAACAGAGCAAACAACTTTTCTACTTTTTAAAACTCTTTTTTTTAAAAACTCGCTAATTATAGCGACAAGTTGGCAACACTAAACAACGGGTCCTACTGGGAGATGCTGTAGGGGCAGGGCTGCCCTCTGCAGTGCCTGTTTAAAATGTGTAGAGAAGGCTGGTTCTTTCTGTTTTTAAATCTCTAAATGGTTTGGCTCCCTCGTACTTGTCAGAGTTGCTACACCAGCATGCTCCAGCAAGGACGTTGAGGTCCTCCTCA
>JBAFTC010000021.1:1259718-1275225 GCA_037177435.1 Melanotaenia nigrans
TTATTGTGTAGTGTTTATTTTAACTGTGGAGTGTTTTTGTTCTGTTGTTCAGCACTTTGGGCGACTGCTGTTGCAGATAATGTGCTTTATAAATAAACTTGAACTTGAACTTTCCATGAACCAGCAGACGGTAAAACGGCCTTGAAGTATTGATACCCTAGATATTACATTTTACAGTTGATTAGTCTGAGAATTGATTTATTTGACAACACTAGTCACAAGGAGCCCTTTGGAAGCAGTTTGGCTGTTGGTGCGTCTTACTTTTGTCTCTCTGCAGCTCGTCCTTGGACACAGCGTCTGCGCAGCTGTCAAAGTATTTCTGCAGCGTGTCCACCTGCCTGCACAGGATGTCTCTGAACGTCTCCATCTCTGCCAGCTTCTCCGTCAGGCTGTGACCCTTCTAAAGCAACAACAAACCAACGGATCACTATGTAACGTCCCAGGATGGACGTGCTGACAGGATGTGTTGCAGCAAACATCTGAACATCCCACGTGTGTGTAGATGTAAACTGAACTGGGAGTGGACACGAGCGGGACAGTTACCTTGAAGGAGGACGTGGAGGTGGCGGAGTAACCGCTGGTGGCTGATGTGAGTGACAGCATGGAGCCGTGACGCCGCAGACTGGACTCTGAGCCATATCCAGGATCAGCCTGAGGAACACGGAGATGAGGAAAAGTTTCAGAGACGTCTCAAAGAAACTGAACTTATTCAGACATTGAAACTGAAAGATGACATACGAGGTGGAAAAAAAGAGTCTATGAGAAAGGAAATGTTGGCTCAGTTTAAGCTACACACACTCTATAGTCTTTAAATATTTCTGTATAAAATATCATTTATATTTCTGTTGCATCCAAATACGTTGAGGTCAGACGTGACGTTGTAGATGTTGTGTTGATCTAATCTGACACACTTCCCGACACAGCAGCATGACAGAAACACCCTTCCTGGAATCCTGACTGCCTCCTCTCCCTCTTACATAACAGCCTGTCGCTAAAAAAGGCTGAAACACCTTCAAGGAGAAAAACAGCTTCTAGTTTCAGCCACCAGGGGGCGCATGTGACTGCAGCGTAGCAGAGACGGAGGTAACTATAGGTCAATGACCAGAAGTAGCTGCCTGTGGATTTCAGTGAGCGCTGCAGCCCCCGAGCCAACATCCTGCTCCCTGTCTGACTTCATCAACACGGGCAGACTGTTTACAGGGGGGGATAAAAATCTATGAGTTTTCTTGTAGGTACGGCATGAGATAAAATTCTGGAAATAATAATATTTGGATGTTGTTCCAACTGGACAGTAAACCAGGCAAACACTGATGGTTAAAAACTGAACTGCACAATGAAAACAAACAAAGCTCCGTCATGAGCAGAGACGTTTCTCCACCTTCCTTCTGTGTTGATTGTAATGTTTGTGTCTCCATGGCGACTGGTGGCTGTGAGTAATGTGGGTTAGGAAGAGAAGCGGGGCCATCTAGGGAAAGCAGTTTTCAGTGGTGACTCATTACAGAAGGGGGGCGTGCTTGGGGGGTTTCCCACAGCGTGGGCCGTGAGTGTGCAGCATGTGTTTTTATTGACTGAAGGATTGTTTCTTCCACTAAGACTCATTCGTCCAGGCTCTGGATTAAAGTCCGTCCCAAAGTTCAGCAGAAACTCAAACGCTTCTTTTCTGCCGCCGGCTTTGTTCTGCGTGGAAAGAAAATCTAACTAATCACAGAAATAAAAAAAATATTCTAAGAGATGTTTCAGCTTTTCTTTTTTCCTCCCAAAATGGCCTCATTCCTACTAAATAAGCAGCCAGATGCCACATCTGAACCCATGTCTGAGGAAGCAGCAAAACACCAGACTGATGGCAGGAAATTCCCCAGAACTGCCATCAGGGATCGTAGCAAAAGATGGAAAGATGCAGTAAGCCTGATAAGGTGTTACACGACATATTAATGCCATGTATGACATACCAGACAGCCCACATGCTCCAGGCAGAAGACTAAAGGAACCAGTTCTGGCTGGTGCTGCACAGAAGATTCAAATTCAAGATCTTTATTGTCATTATTCAAGCACAACAAAATTCTGAGGAGAATCTCGGCTTAAACTCACATAAAAAATAGAAATATAACAAGCACATAAATATATAAAAATATCAAATATATACTAGATAACACCCCTATATTTACAGAAAATGAGAATAAAATGCACAGCTAATAAAATAATATATTATAATAATAAATAATCATAGACTTGAAAGTGCTTTCTAAATGAAGCTGGACTGGATTTTCTGGGAGAAGTTGGCTAGCTAGGTGAGAAGCTACATGATGCAGATCAGAACACCACTAAAGACACAGATGTGCAGCTTTGTTACTGAAGTAATCAAGTCCCAACCAGTTCTCCACCCGAGGCTCTTCACACATCATGAAATAAAAAGTCTAAACACACAAGCAGGAAAACCCAGACCAGAGTCCCTGTTAACCTCAACCAGGGACATGGGCTAACCCAGTTCTCTTGGTTCAGCCTCCACAGCAGGTTTTGCTGCAGCTAACAGTCTGTTAAATGTCTGTAAAACAGGATGATGTGAGCCTGAGCCAACTCTGAGCTCAGCATGCTGCTGTTAGGAATCATGCACCACCCCTGAGCCTTCCAGGATTAAACTACACACACGTTTCTGCAGAGGAACGGATGGATGCCATTTGTCTGTGAACACAAACATACACATGCACACACATGCTGTAACAGCGTACAGAGCTAAAAACAAGTGTACCAGATTTCCTACAGTCCTAGACATGACACAAACGCACCAGTGGTGGAGGGATGATTACTGTTCCCTGGACTCCTCCCTTCTCTCTCTTCCCCTCTCTGATACTCTAATAAAAACACACATGCATACAATAAACATTCATTCATAAATACAACCTTACATGAGATTTTCATTAGGTGTGTGAGAGTGTGTGTGACTCACTCTGTGCAGCTCAATGGAGTCGATCCACCGGTTTCTGTGCTCTGGATCCTGAGCTCTGAGGTACCAAACGCTGTCGTTGACGCCGACATCCAGCCGGCACTCGTCAAACTCATGAGACTGCAGGAAGCAGGCAGGAGAAACAGAAAATCACATTAATCTGTGTGTGTGTGTGTGTGTGTGTGAGAGATTCTGTTAAATGAGGTCAGTTATGAGCAGGCGGCTCACTGGATATCTGTCATTTATGTCTTAGTTTACTGTTCTGCTTTTCATAGCAAGAAGAAATTAGCTAAAGAACATCTGTTTCTGCTGAGAAGAGCAGAGAGACACCTGAGAGGTGGAAACCGATGTCAGAGCAAGCCGCTAATCTCATACCTGATTTTCAGATCACTTTAACATCTCCGACAAGGTCCTCAACCATATTCTCACTGATGTAAATGAAATATTTTCAGCTTAAGCTAATCTGTATGTCCTGAAAGGGATGAAAGCTGAAGAAGAGTGAAGAATGTGTCCTGAAGGAGGAGCAGAGGCCGACAACAGGCAGTTTAAAGCATTTAACAGAAAGAAGCAGGTCCCTGATGAATCTCCAGACTGCTGCAAAGCTCTGGGAATCTGCAGCTGTGTGTGTTTGTGTGTGTGTGTTGGGAGATGGCAGACATGAAGGGAAGATGGCAGCAGCAGAGGTGTTAACTTGTGTAGGATTGAACAGATATCAGGCCGTCTGAAAGGAAAACTCTGCAGTGAGTCTCAGACTGATAAATGAGTCGAGTTTGTTCAGGCACAATCCAGGACGAAAGTCCGAGACGGAACGAGGACTGGAAAATACCGAAGGAAAACAGGCTGGAGTAAATGTAAACTTCACAGTAAGAAATGGGTCACACATCTGGGATTTCAGGGTTAACAGATCCCTGTGATACTGGGAGGGAAAACAATTCTACTACTTAATTGAATATTCATGTTTATTTACTATGAATATAATCCATACAAGTCTCATATTAGTTTAAAATGCTCTACACAGTGTTATCTTAAACAAATTAAACATCCCAATCTGCCCAGGGACGACCCGGGTCCAAGCCCTTACTGAGGAAGCATTGACAGCAATAAACAGCTCACTTTAGTGTCTTTAGGATTCGATAGCAACGCTGTGTCCTGAAGACGCTGCCTGGCGTCCGGACAGACGCTCCACGTCGATGCTGCACGACCTCAGAATGAAGTGTGAACTCTGACTCACATCAAGTGTCAAACGCAGCACTTTGCATCAAATTGACAGCAGAGGCGAGATAAGGAAGCACGAAACAGGAAGGAGACACGCCTGAAGCATCTCACACTAGTGCTCCTCACTGACTTCGCTGTCACAGTGTGCTTGTGTTTTCAGAGAAATTCAGGCCGTAAATACAACTAAATAGTTGCAGTATGGAGTTCTGTCAAAGGAGGTTTGAGTGTTGGGCTGTCAGGAAAGAGATGAAATGACTTAAGCATGGATTAGGAATATAAAGTCAGAGTAAAAATGAGTCTCTACGAGACACAAAGACAACAAGGAGCTCAGACTGGGTGAAAAACAAGCCGACAAAAAGGATGGGGTGTTATGTTTCTGCATGTTGCTGCAAGTCTGTGTGAGAGGAATAAAAATGTGTAACAAAGTAAAAGCAGATGTTGTGTAGAACACAGTCAACATGAAAGTTTTCTTTCAGCTTCCTGTTACTCCACATACAACTTTCCTCCAGCCCGAGTCTGCCTTCACGCTGCACGTAGTCAAACAAACCGGCCTTTTAAATAACACCAGGGGGCGTTAAATCAAGAATTACTAGACAGATTATGTGGGCTTTTGAAGGGGGGGTTACAAAGAACGATGGGAGGGAAAGAGGAAGAAACTGATTTTAAAAAAAGTTTAATTTTTTCTGCAGCAAGTGATATGAAGCCACGGTGAAAGTGATGAGACCAAACAGCTTCACTTCAGCTCTGTGTTCCTAAAACAGAAACTTTCTACCAGTTTCAGAGGACCTCTGACACAAAGAGGAGAAAGCAGAAATATCACAGTAAAACCCAAACTACAAGAAATATGACTACCCGTTCACAGCAAACATTTAAACAGCATCATTTTCATCTGAGGAAAATCAGACCAGCACGGACTTTCAGAGGCCAAGGAGCATCTTTCTGCAGGAAGCTAGAACTCTCAGAGACGGAAAAGGAAGGCTAACATTAGCAAAAACACCCGGACATTAAGAATAAGGTATGTTGTCCTGGACCCTCTTCACAACCCCCCACAGCAGAGGAAGTCACATGCTACGAGGAAGAGTCCCACTTCCTGGCACAAGACATCAACCGTTTCCACAAAGTCTGCTGTCACCAACATCTAACCCGTTTCCCCGTCTCATAACCGTCTTCATACGCAGACCGTCACATTCCCAATCCAGACCAAACCTGCCACGGATCCAGCCCAAACTACAAAAAATCCAGAGAGAGAGGGAAAGTTTGCCAGTGTGCTCCTGTTCACCAAGCGTGGAGGCTGCCAGGCTCCGCTGGGACGGCTACACCAACAGCAAGCCGCCTGGAAGAGCATCAACACAGTCACGGCTAAACGAACTCTGGGCCAGAGGAAGCACCAGAAACAACATGGAGGGAAGCATGAACGGACGACAGGTCCGAGAAGTCGTCCATCTCAGGATTCCCAACTCTGCTCCGCCTCAGAACTGGCCACGTGGAGGTAACATTTACATCTGCTGGGAATGAATGAAGCTGAACAAACGGACTCGGCGGGCTCCTCCCTGCCTTCTAACGGTCACTCATTCATCTCCTCTGTTACTGTCTGGAAAGCGAGCGATCAGTCCCGCCACAAAAAACTGCTGACGCATTTCAGGTGAATTTAACTAATGACAGGATTTTATCAACAGTGTGACGGCACGTAGACTACACTCTCCAAAGAGCCTGCAGTAGCACAGCGTCATGAGCACAGTGGGGGGGGTCTAGTTCAGGGTTACAACACAGCATGCCTTCTTCATCTGGGACGTCACCTGACAAACTACTTCCCCACAAGCACAACTTGAGACATAATCAGGAGTTATTTGTAAAAAAAGAAGGTTACCACTTGCTGTTTGAGGGGCTCTGGAATGAAAATAAAGGAAACAATACCCCAAAGACCCTTAAAAACTATTAAAAACACAAAAATTATGATTCAATAAAATCATAAAAAGAATAAAATCATCTGTAGCTGCTTAAAATGCAACTGCACGTGTAGGCCTGTCGCAATAAGCAATTAACCGCACGGTAAGAAAAAGCGAGCGCGATGGGTTTACTGACCAGTTTCCTTTCCCCTTTCGATCTTACTTTACCACAGACCAGAGGTGACCAAAGTCAGTCCTCGAGGGACGCTGTCCTGCAGGTTTTCAAAGTTTCCTGCTTCAACACACCTGACTCAAATGAAATCGATCTAACAGCCTATTAAGTTTTGAACAGTAACTCATGAGTTTGAATCAGGTGGGTTTGGAGCAGGGACACATTAAAAACCTGCAGGACTGTGGCCCGTGAGGACTGCAGCTGGGCACCCTGCCATAGGCTGTGTATAACAACAGGTTTACTATGGAGCATCTCGACTGAACGCTTGTTTTTTGCAGACTGATCCTCTCGTGTCATATTGACAGCAGCATGTTGCAGCACGAGGCCGTGGTGAACCACTAAGCTGTGCAGACCGCTACGCCGCATTTGTTTTGCAGGACTGCCAACTGTCACGCATCGGGTGTGACACTCGCACAGTTGAGTAGCTTCTCACACTCTCACGCTAAACCTCCGATTTCTCACGCTGAAATACACACCAAGAGCGATGCTGGCTAATGGAGAGGTTCAGGAGGATTCCCGTCGGGCTGCATTACTTTTGGGTCGGTGTCCCGGCGTATGTGGTGCAGCGTGGTGTCACATCAGCGTGGTGTCACATCAGCGTGGTGTCACATCAGCGTGGTGTCACATCAGCGTGGTGTCACATCAGCGTGGTTCTCATAGATCCGTCTGACACGCAGTGATGAGGGAGAAATTTCAGCTTCACAAACAGCAACAATGCACAGTATTTTCCCTAGTTTTTTTTAATAAAATGGTACTAACTGGCAGTTTGGCTTTCCCTGTCTGAGCCCCATGTTTCATTTTTTATATTTTCTGAAGGGCAGTTTTTTTGTGAACAGAGACTTTATTTTCTATCAAATTGTTTTTGGTTGTGTTTGGTTTTCACTCGTTAACGACACAGAGTCCGTTCTATTTACTGATTTGTTTTATTTAAAATCTCTTCCAGTTCCAGTGTAAGATGTTCTTTAGGAATTAAAGTTTATTTATCTTTGAAAGGATGTACTTGCATTATTACGGCATTGTCATTATATTAGTTGAAAATGGTCTCAATGACAACACATGACAGCTTTGTACAAAATTATCGCTTATCACGATAATTTTTTATTTATCGCACAGCAAACTTTGTTATTGCGACAGGCCCATGCTCGTGGAACAAAGCAGTTTTTCAGTCTGTTTTTAGTCTGAAGTTCTGCATCTCAGACCTGAGGGACACAGTTCAGAGTCACCATGGTGGTTCTGGTTTCCCACAATGCCTCTGGCTTTCCTTCCTACCTGCTGCTCATATACAGCAGGACTGAGGAAAAACTAAAAAAAAAAAATTGAAAAACTGATTGTGATATGCTGAGAAAATAAAATTAAACAAAGCAGCCTTTTAGATGATGAGGTCTGAGATTCTCCACTGCGAGCATCTCCACCTGCATGACGTCCATCTGCTGTTAGACTCCACGGTGCAAGCTGGTGGCCGAGCTTAGATACGGCTGCTTTAAGCAACGGTAGCTGAAACAGGACATCTAGGGTGCATTCACACCGGGACGGTCCACTAGACTCGGTACGAATGGGGAGTCGGCTCAGTCGGGGGGTGCAACATTCTTCCAGAGTCTGCATTCAAGCAGCACGACTCAAACAAATCAAACCTTTTAAATAACCTAGTAATAGGACATGGAGCTGCATCAGATCCTAGCGGCCTTGGGTTGATCAGATCAGAACTTTTTCCAAGTTCTTCCACGTTTGAGTGTGTGAGACATTTCTCATGACTGGTGCTGCCTATCGGCCCACAAATGTTTACCCATGATGCCGCAGAGATAATCAATACTGTGTTGAAATTACACAGAAAAAAAAGTGGAAGGAAGCCAGAAAAGTCATGTGTGGTTTCTTAACCCCGTGGACATAATACTGGATATTTCACTGTCATTGTGCGTCAGCCTGACACGGTCAAAAGTCTGAAATACCGGATATTTATTACATTTCTGAAGATGTGCACCAGGTCATAGTGAAGATACACAAGTATAACGTAGACTCTAAAGCAGGGGTGTCAAACTCCTTTTGGCTCAGGGGCCACATACAGAGCAATCTGATCTTCAGTGGGCCAAACCAGTAAAAGAGCTGCATAACAAGCAATAAATAATGAAACTACCTCTGATTTACAGCAAACAAGTGCACACATTATCAAGATTTTAACATTTAATGAACTATCCTCTTAGAAAATATTAACAACCTGAAATGTCTGGAGAAAAAGAAGTGTGTTTCAACAATATTTTACTCAGTTTATCATTTAAATATGCATTAAAACTTACAGATCACAGTGGATCTACAAATATCACAAACGGGCCAGGTGCCACTTTTCGCCCACACAGCAGCCATTCCTTCAGCCCAAAACAAAGATGGTGGCACAATTCTTAACTCATATAATTGTGAGCTTATCGAGCATCATTTAGGCTTAAACAGAGTGGCAGCCACCACCTCACCACCTATAGCACAAGCAGCGGCTCGCTAGCAAGACATTTTGTAAGGACCAGTGTTGCAGTGCAACAGCAGGCGCTCCTTTCAGGCAGTACTTACAGTAATGACAGCTTTGCTGAGACAGAGGGAACCCCGGCAGCCGTACTCCGTCTCGTCCTGAGACTTGTAGTAACTCAGTGTGTTGTTTTTCAGCACAACCCAGCGGTCCTGCCAGCCATGGATGTAGTTTGTCCACTGAAAAAGTTTGAAAGTAAAATCCTGTCATTATCTCAGGATGCTGCGAGGCAAGAACACTACAAAAACCTTAAAGTTAAAACAGAGCATTATATGTAAAAACACATGTCCTAATATGTTCAATTCTAATGAGATAACCAGCTCAGTTCACCAAAACCGGATCCCAGTTGTATGTTTGACTTGTTTACATGCAGTAAATACTATAGATTCCAGTCTGTCATTCACAAAACAACTTCCTAGTCTATAAACTCATCATAGTAAAACATAAAACATGCAGCATATCCTGAGTTTGTTGCATTTCTGGGAAAGTCTTTCTGGGATTTTATGTAAATGTATAGACTCAATAATCCGCATGAGCTTGATGACGTGCTTCGAGCTTGTTATGACAGGCCAGGTGAGCTCTGCCTAATCTCGCAATATGCTTGGTTAGCGGGTCAGCATGCAATCTGTTTACAGCCAGCCGTGTACACCCAGATTAATACCACATTAGCTTGCTCACAGCTTAACAAATAAAATGTGGCCAGCCTGTCCAAAACAGAGTCTAACACAAGTAGACAGAGGCATACGGCAAACTAGGTTACTGAGTCGTCATCCAGCAGTGGGTTTAACAGCCTGTTGAAGCACAAAAAACTAGAGCATATAGCTTGTGGTGTTGTTTTTCACAGTCACTCACTTCCCCAAGCACAGCTGACTTTTAGCAGTAACCCAGCCAAATGCTTGACGGACCTCACACCCTGCTGTCAAACCAAGACTCCCAGTGTGACAGGACAGATGTCCACAACACATCCGCTCATCAGGGTGGGACTACAGCAAACAGAGCAGGTTTAAGCCCAAGCACAAGATCAGCTAATACACAGCAGCAGTGAAGAGTCTGGACACACCTGCACTTGGTGAACTATTACTACTACTACTACTACTACTACTACAACTACTACTACTACTATCACTGCTGAGCTGGCCAACAGTACACACACTTAACTAACATAGGGTTATTTTCATGTTTTAAAATGATTGAATAACTCTGTGTGTGTGTGTGTGTGTGTGTGTGTGTGTGTGTGTGTGTGTTATAGCTCAGTGTGGGATTATCTGTCTGAGTTATTTTACTGTAACATGAAAGTTAACTGATGAGTCAGAGACGTGCCAGGATTTCTCAGAGCCTTTCCCAGTCCACTCCTGTCCTCAGGGGCTGGCATTGTTACTGAAAACCTGGAGAAACTTAATGTGGTTAAAGGTGACTCACCTTACTGAGGACTCCGCTGAACTCGGCGACTCCAACGGGGTGTCCGTACTCCTCTCTGGGGTCCAGATCTTCCTCAGAACCGGAGGAGTTCCAGCTCTGGTTGTCTGACATTTTCTTATATATATTTGACTAGGAATAAAAACTAAAGTAAAGCGACATGCAGTGCGACGCAGACAAGTAACGCTAGATTAAAACAGTGAATGTCAGCAGCGGTTAACGGATCATGTCGCGCTGGTATCGATTGGCTAAAAGCTCCGACAGCACGACGAGTAAACCAAAACAGAGGTCCGAAGATCGATGGCTAGCTTCCACCGGCTAGCGCCTGTTAGCAAAAGAAATGAGTCGCCCCTGATTTAGTGGTCAAACGGTGGAGGTAAACGTTAGCCGTGCACGACACCTTAGCTGTCAACTCCGTTCCGCAGCCTGTTTTCTTCGGCGTAAACTGAATCCCAAAAGAAGCGGGGGCCGGCGGGAGAAAAGAGGGATTAATGCAGAAAAATGAGCTGGAGCGGTCGTGGGTGATCCGTCGCCGCCTTTCAGACTCCTGCCGCGGCTCTGGCAGCGGTTGTTTTACTGGAAGGACTGATGACAGCTCCGCAGATCAACGCCATGTTCACGTCCAGAACTTCCCTGAACGGCTGCTACACGAGCGCGTGCTCCAACTTGTGTGGTGCGCAGGGGCGCTGGCCCCGGTGACGTCATTAAAATCCACTCCCAAAATGGAAACAAGCCCCGCCCCCTGTTTATAGTACTCAAAATAGACCGAAGAGTACCGGAGAAGAGGCAGAGGAGGAAGAAAGGAAGGAAGGAAGCAATGAATGAATGAATGAATGAATGAATGAATGAATGAATGAATGAATGAATGAATGAAACAGATGTTTACTACAAAGAAGGAATCTGAAGGTAGGTAGATGACTGCAAGTGCAGCCATCTTCATTCAGAATCACTTTTATTGCCATTGTCATTGAAGATTTCACAGACTAGGAATTTTTCTTGGTGCAACATGGAACATAGAACATAGAACATAGAACATAGAACATAGAACATAGAACATAGACTAGTAAGGGAAATAAATAAATAAATAAGAGCATGAAATAAAGACAGTATAACTAAACTAGTGTGTGAGTGCGGAGTGAACGACATAGTGCAAATTGCAGAGTTGGTTAGTATCCATGAGTCTGATAGCAGAGGGGAAGAAGCTGTCCATGTGGCAGGGGTTCTGGTCCGGATGGACCGTAGCCTCCTTCCTGAGGGGAGAGGGACAAACAGATCATGTCCAGGATGAGAAGCTCAGCTGCGATCCGACCTGCACGTTCCCAGATCCTGGAGACATACAGCCAATAACCTTCCTAGGAGCACTTACAATGCACTGCAGTCTGTGCCTGTCCCTGGAAGTGGCTCCAGCGTACCACACGGTGATGGAGAAGGTGAGGTTGGACTCAATGATGGCCGTGTAGAACTGCACCGACATCTTGGCGGGCAGCTTGATTTTCCTCAGCTGTTGCAGGAAGAACATCTTCTGCTGGGCCTTTTTGATGAGAGAGCAGATGGTTGGCTCCCACTTGATGTCCTGGGTGATGATGGTGCCCAGGAAGCAGAAGGAGTCCACAGTGGAGATGGGGCAGTCAGTGAGGATGAGGGGGGACGATGGGCCCATGGTTTTCCTGAAGTCCATGATCATCTCCACTGTCTTCTGGGCGTTCAACTCCAGGTTGTTGTGGCTGCACCAGGACACCAACTCCTTTCTGTAAGCAGACTCATCATTGTCTGAGATGAGCCCAATGAGGGTGGTGTCATCTGCAGACTTGATTAATTTTACGGACTGATGGCTGGAGGTGCAGCTGTTGGTATACAGGGAGAAGAATAAGGGGGAAAATACACAGCCCTGAGGAGATCTGGTGCTGATGGTAAGAGTGTCCGAAACGATCTTCCCCAGCCGAACGTGTTGGCTCCGGTCTGTTAGGAAGTCTGTAATCCACCTGCAGAGGGAGTCAGGGCAGGGAAATTGAGCAGGAAAAGCTTGTCCTGGAGCAGAGCTGGAAGGATGGTATTGAAGGCAGAGCTGAAGTTCACAAACAGGATCCTGGTGTAGGTTCCCGGGGAGTCCAGGTGCTGCAGGTACCAGGTTGATTGCATTGTCTACAGACCTGCTGGGCCTGTATGCGAAGTGCAACAGGTGTAGGAGGGGGTGGTAAGGGATTTGAGGTGGGGCAGGTCCAAACACCCAAAAGACTTCATGACTACAGACGTTAGCGCCACCAGTCTGTAGTCATTGAGTTCTGTGATCTGTAGCTTCTTGGGAACACGATGGTGGAGGATCTGAAGCAGACCAGCTCATGGCATGACTCCAGAGAGGTGATAAAAATGTCCGTGAAGACCGGAGTCAGCTCAGAGCAGTGTCTCTGAGTGGAGGGTGAAACACCGTCAGGCCAGGGGGTCTTGCGAGGGTTCAGTTTTATGAACTACTTGTGCACATCCTGTTTACTGATGGAGATGGCAGGGGAGGGGGAGGGGAGGGGGAGGAGAGGGGGTCTGCCTTTGATAGTGGCTAGTGCAATGTGGGTGGAGGAGGGAGTGCTGTTGTTCTTGATGGAGTCAGTGGAGGAGTTGGGGAGAGCAGAGGTGTCTGGGTTGCCAGAGGAGGTGTTGAGGCTGAGGTCTGTAGTTGGTAACTCGGCTCCACCCCGAAGCAGGGTTGTTGGCTGCTGCTGAAGTCTGAACATGCAGATTTAGCTCTCCTCACGTCCTTGCTAAACCGGTATTTTGTTAAACCGGTATTTTGCCTCTCTGTAGCAGTCCCTGTCTCCATCTTTGAAAGCGGCTTCCTTCTCCTTCCTAATCTGTCTGAACCTGGCTGTGAACCAGGGCTTGTCATCGTGATAACTGAGCCACTTGACTCATTTAAAACCTGTGGGATAGATTTGGAATTTTATGTCTTTATTTATTTGTTTATTTAGTCAGACATATTTTATTACATCCCATAATAAACACTAAATATGTTCAGCTCAGTTGTCTACTGAATTCTGTTTCCTGGCTAATTCAAATGAGCCGCAGTGCAAACCAGGTTGCCAGTATGTATGTGTTATTTATTTTTCTAAATAATCTAATTATAATACACTATTCTACTGACCAGCGTACCTGACCATTCTCAGAGAAATGTCATTTTTTTTATGTTGTTTAATTTTAAATTGGATCTTTAGGCTCTTTGTTACTAGCAGCCTGTCACAAAGACACATAAGTTTTTCCCATTTCTTTGGTTTCATGTGTGAAACCAACAAACATCAAACAGTCTAGCAGACAGAAACAAGATTTTAGCAGCAACAAGGTGATTCCCAAACAGCTGTTAGCTGGAAACTTGTCTTATCTCAGCATGGAGGCAGAAACTGGACACGATAAGGACAGAAGAAGAAGAGTCAGGACTAAAATCTATCTATCTGAAATCCAGCAAAGACCTGAATCAGGACCTGAGAGATGCATCTGGACCTTCAGCGGATCCATCTACAGTTGGCTGAAGACTCATCAGAAATGGTCTCCATGGAAACGTGGCTGTCAAGCAGCCGTTCTTAAGGAAGGGACACAAGGAGAAAAGGCTGAGGTAGGTCACATGACACAAGAACTGAAGTTCAGTGGCAACAGGTCTGACGGAGGGATGGATCCACCTCAGAATCCAGACCTCAACACCATTAAAGCAGTGTGGGATCATCTGGACAGAGATCGCAACAAAAGGCAAAAACATCCAAAGAAGTCATTTGAAAAGTCCTTCAAGGATTCAACTATTCCTGAAGACTTCTTAAAAAAAGACAGGAAGCTTCTCTAAGAGGGCTCAGACTGTGATGAAGAATAACGCTGCTCAGAGCCAACATTCGCTTTACAACTTCCCAGAATTGGACAACCTCAGTTTTTACCTCATTCACTGTTTTCACACTGAGGTTTTCACACGTTTCAACACACTGCTGCAACTATTGTTTTCCTGGAAATACATGAAGAAATGAGGGTTTGTGAAGTACTGCATGTTGCATCATGTTGACTTCTGTCTATATACATACAGTATACAGACACACACACACACATATGTGTGTGTGTATATATGTGTGTGTGTGTGTATATATATGTGTGTGTGTGCGTGTGTGTATATATGAGTGTGTGTGTGTGTGTGTATATATATATATATGTGTGTGTGTGTGCGTGTGTGTATATATGTGTGTGTGTGTGTGTGTATATATATATATGTGTGTGTGTGTGCGTGTGTGTGTGTGTGTGTGTATATATATATATATGTGTGTGTGTGTGTGTGTGTGTGTGTGTGTATCTGCCCATTTAAATTTTTTCTGTGGGACCTTAGTTCAGCCAGAAAACTGTAAAAGCAGTTAAAAATGTGTCCTGGCCGAGATGAGCTCAGGTCTGGAGGAACGACACATTACTTTCCTTTATTGATTAGTGAAAACAGACGGAAGCAGGCGAGGAGAAGGGATGACATGCAGCATCCACACCGGGCCTGATGTGATGGGGACGTGCAGCCTTTGTGCGTCGTAAATGAGCTCAGGCCCAGACGAAGCAGCAGACTTTCAGGGTTTTCTTATGGTTTCTTTTCTTTGCATGTTACCTGCATTTGTGAATGAAATGATTAAAATATTTATTATAAAGTATTTTTTTGTTGTTTTCAAAGTGCACTTTTAAGGTTTCCACTTCAGAATGATGCACATTTGTCTGAATATTGGTCAATATTGGTTTAAAATATTCTGAGATATTTGCAAATTCTCAGAATCATTTAATTATAATGATCATTTTCATGATAATTAGTTATAGATTATTAAAAATTTTTGCACTTTTATGTTGAGAAATAATCAATGATCAATAAGATCAATGTTTTTAGTGAAATGTAAGATGTTAAAAGCAGGAAGATTTAGAGTAGAGGCAGGAAGAGAAGGTGGGAAGGGATGAATGTAGGATCCCAATTACGCTGCAACATGCTTCTGTACCTTCTTAGAAGGGCTTTTGTCAGGCCCAGACTGGGCTGGCATATTCCAGGACCGGACAGATAAAGGTCAGGTAGATCTGTTTTAGGACATAAGATGGAAGGCCCACTCTTTAGCCACACAGAGATAAGACAGATCTGATTAGATCAGAACTCCAAGCTGCTTAAATGTGGAGTCTACTGATACATGCATGCAAACAACAGCACAAAACTGACGTTACTCCATCTGCGATCGACTAGTTTTGCCTCTCGTCAGGTCCCGGATGTGTGGCACAAAAGTTTGAATTTCAGATCTGAATTTTTCAAATACAAAAGTTTCAACTTTAC
>JBAFTC010000021.1:1285658-1297337 GCA_037177435.1 Melanotaenia nigrans
TCTTATTTCATGGCATTATGTTTTATTTACTTTTATTTTTGTGAAGTTTTAAAGTAAACTGTTCGACTGAATACAAAGGATCTCGTGGAGTTTTTATTTTTTACAAGTGACACGTGGATGAAAGCAAGGGTCAGAGCGTCAAACTAAGGCTTTACAAAGGGGAAGATACACATCACATTCACACATTCACACGAGGTGCTCGACCACGACCCATCAGGAGCAATTAGGGGTTCGGTGTCTTGCCCAAGAACACCTTGGACACCTCAACTTGGCCGAGGATCGAACCGGCAGCCCTTGGGTTACGAGACAACCACTCTACCCACTGAACCACGCCGCTCAGGGTTAAATCCTGCTTTCTGGTGTTGGTACGTACCTGTACGTGTGTGAGACCCAGTTCATCCACAGGATGAAAGCTGGTCCCAGTATATTATGTATCTAATGTGATACGTTAGACGTTAAAGGGTTAAATTCTGCTTTCTGGTGCTGCCAGTTTTAATTTGCAACATGGTGAAGCAACAGTTAACTTTATCAAATGCAATATTAAAGGTCTGGTAAACATACACACCTCAGGTTCGTATGTGAGACCCAGTTCATCATCAGGAGGCAGTTAATGGACAAGCGGTAGTTCTGGAGCAGATGAAGGGGAGCAAACATCTGATGAGGACAACAGTTGATCAGGCATCCGTTCACCTCTCCAAAAAACCAAGGGTCAGTTCTCTGAAGCTGTTCAGACAAAGCTTTCTTCACATCTGAAGATGCTGCTTCAGGTTCTGGTCCAGTTCTGCAGGAGGCTTTGGGAAGCTGTCAGACACGACTCTTGAAATGAGGCAAGAAATGTTCAGCTGCTCTGAATTAAGCTGCACGGGACAAGAATATCCATCGTCACAGGTTTGGTGAAGTCTCTGGAAATGCTCTTCATTGAAGGTGTTATGGGCCATGGGGTTTTCATACCGGTGACCTGCGTCGTTTAACAGAAATGATGTCAGTGTATCACAGTTTTACACATTCAGCTGTTACACACAGCGCCGAAGCCACTTCGGCTTCACCCTCCCCTCGAAACCGCTGTAGTACATACTACAAGGCTGTGGGGGCGCTATGATGATTTATAACTCCAGCACTGCACCCATGAGCCTCCAAATACTTATTTTGTCCAAGTAAAAATGGTTCATGTTTACTCACATTTTCAGAAACTGTAGTAAATGCATTATTTCCAGCAGACCTTCAGTCCATCACTGATCCTCCGCTGAAGGATCGTCTGCGTTGTTCCAGTAAACCTGTTCTGTCTGCTTGAGCTTACATCTCCAACCAAATTCAAATGCACTGCATGCCAGGATACTGATTCACATATAGATAGAAATAGTTATTTATTTTCTCAAAGAAAAAGAAAGAAGAAGAAGAAATAAATTGCATAAGAAGTCTTTGTGGGTTACATGTGGTGAGCGGGTGCATTCAGGTTAGTAAATTAGCTGAGTTGGACAGCAAGTGGAGTAAAATGGAAGTGCCTCCTTATTGCCCAGTAAATAAAACTTTAATTCTGTTTTTGTCTCCTTGCTTTTTACATTGATTAGCCTTGGTAATCCCAGGAATGAGTAAAGCAATGTCTGATGAGGAACTGTGCAACAGCAGAAGTAAAAAAATCAGATAAAATGAGAATAAAATCATTTTTGCTGTGCAGGAAACAAACCTGGAAGGAAAAACAAAACATCAGTGTTTTTGTTATAGTGAACGTGATTTTCACGCCTCAGCTCGTGCCGTGTGCTTTCTTCTCTCCGTCTTTGTTTTAAAGACAATGAAGCAGAACGGCAGCGAGCAGCTCGTTTGTCAGTGACACGGGAATGCTTCGACCTTCCCAAACTCTGCTAACTCAGCACTTTCTCATTTTCATCCACATGAGTAGGACCAGCGTCTGGAACCATGAGGCCAAACAAGAAGATGTACCGGTTAACTTAGCAGCCGGGATGGCAGATTACACACCACCAGTTTACCAAGGATGACTAACGGAGAAAAGAAAACCTGTCTTTATCCAGAAGAATGAACATGAACAGATCATTTTTTATGGCTGGAAGAATAACTAAACATGCTTGGTTCTGTAAAATGATTGCTTTTAACCCTCTGGTTTGGCTGCAGCTGATCCAACACAGCCTGTTAGCAAGCATCGGCATGCGATCAGTTTACATTTAACGGATAATTAATCACACTGAACATGTCGGTTTAAGCCTGAAAAGATTTAGTTTGAGATTTGATCCAAATCCTTCCTGTAAGGATCTGCAAGAAAAGCCACCAGTTCAAAGGTCAGCAAACTTTAACCAAACCAGATGTGATGACCCTCATGCTGAAGCCCTCAGGATGAACAGTGGTTGAGCAGTTCTGCTAAACACCTGCTGGTTAGAGGACACATCTACACCTCCATCAGCTGTCTTCAGTGTTTCTGCAGCGTTTCCTTTCATCAGAATCATGGCTGGCTGTCTGTGTGCTTTTGTAAGTGTTTGCATCACCGTCACATTTAGTGTCTCAGAGAGGAGAGAGGAAGATTTTTTTATTTGTCAAGTTGCAGTCGTCTGGTTTTATGATTTCTCTGCAGAAATGGATCATATGTTAGAGAACAAACAGGAGTGACCTGCCCAGGTAAATCCTCTGATATAAAGATTACTGAGATCAACTTGGTACAGTCCTGTTTATTCAGTGCACAGAAAATAAGAATTATTACATCTACGTTGTAATCTACTGATTTTATCGGATGATCAGACAAAAAAGACGAGTAACAAATGTTTTAACTCTTTTATAAAACCTTCACGTTAATTAATACATTGATATCTACAAATTGTAAAACAAAAGCAGCATAGAACATGATGAACCCAAAAGCAAAGACATAAAATACCCAATAAGAACTGCTCACAGCTCCACCAATTAAAATACCTAAACCTACAATCTCTGTGTAAAATCAAAATGAAAACCAATCTAAAAGCTTGAATAAATAAAGAAAGATACCTCAGGATTGGGTTTCTGCTCTTTGCAGACGATGTGGTTCTGTTCATTCAGCCGTGATCTCCAGCTCTCAGCCGAGTCTGAGGTGGCTGGGATGAGAATCAGCACCTCCAAATCAGCCGGCAAAGGGATTTCTCCGGGTCAGGAATGATGTCCTGCCCCAAGTGGAGGAGTTCAAGTATCTCTGGGTCTTGTTAAGGAGTGAAGGAAGGATGGTGTCTGCAGTGATGTCGTGGTGAAGAAGGAGCTGAGCTGAAAAGTGAAGCTCTGAATTTACCGGCTGCTCTACGTTCTTACCCTTTGGTCACCAGCTGTGGGTAGAGTCCAAAAGAACCAGCAGCTGAAAAGAGTGTCCTCCTCTGGGTGTCTGGACTCTCCCTTACAGATAGGGGGAGTTGTTCTGGGCTTGTCCCACTGGGAGGGGGCCCCGAGGAAGACCCAGGACACACTGGAGGAACCACATCTCTCGGCTGGCCTGGGAACACCTCGGGATCCCCGAGGAGCTAGAGAAGGGGCTGGGGAGAGGGAAATCTGGGCTTTCCTGCTTAGGCAGCTGCCCCTGGATAAACAGAAAAGCATGGATGGAAATACAATATAAATAAACATAAATAAAACCTGTGTGGAGTCAATAAATAGATGTGCAAACTAAATTTTGTTCAGTTCAGTTTCTGCAGCAGGAACAAAGCTGTTTTTGTCTCTTTAGTTTTCCTTCAGGGATCAACAACCTCCATCTAGAGGGGAGAAGCTGAAACTCGTCTTGTACAGGATGGCCGTCATCACGGAGCATGGAAGAAAGCATCTGGTTTACAGCTGCTGGTAAAACAAGTGACACACCAATCAGAGGAGAGGAGCATATAACCACTGGGTTTATGTTTTTTCTCTCTAAGCTCTTAAAGTTCAAAACAGAGAATACATTAAATAATTTAAAGAAGGAAGGCACTAATGAGCCTGGAATTATTCATACGTTCAGTTCAGAGCTGCTAAGATGAAGTCTGCTATAAACATGGGAGGTGTCCCCGGAAAATTTCGTGCTTTGGAGTGCAGATCTCGTCAGAAAGCTGTGCTCTGAAAGCTCGCTGTCTCAGTGACAGGCCGGGAAAATTACCAAGCCTCTCCATGTCTGCTGCACCACAGCACTGTACAGAAAAAAGACCTGGGGAATAACAACGTCCAAATTCACTCTGACTATTCATGAGTGGGGAGAGAAGGACTTCTGAGATGAAACCTGCTCTTAAAGACCCCCAAAAAACTGTCTTCTGTTCCTCAGCACCACATTTCTGTGGAGGATTGGAGTAAAAGCGTATTTTCTAAGTGTTGTGCAGCTTCGTTTGGAGCTCGGGGACCTTTTCACTTCTAATCTTAATTGAATTACAGAGAAACAAGACGAATGGCTTCAGCACCGAAGTTGACAGTTTCACAAAGATGCTGCACTCTCACCAGGATGGTCTTTAATCCGTAAACCCGGTCACTGTTTACGGCCGGCTTGCACTTTTTTTCTAAGACACCCTGCTCTGAAACACATCATCCCCTCTTTTATGCCGCCCTCGTTTTCTGCCACGGTGTTGTTATGAATAAGTTTCATTTAAGCCCTCTAACATGCGACAGGGTGACACATTTGAAAAAATTCTCACTGTAGAAGTGGATACCACGAGCACATTTTAGAGGAATCGTTCCTTTTTCTTTAATCCAGTCTGTGGTTGTTGTCTGTCTCACTTCTTCATCATGCCAGAGATTTTCTGTGAAGCAGAAAAAGGATTGTAATACTGAAGTTACCACAAACCTCTGGGAAAATACATCCGCTTGTCTCCCTACATCCACATCTGCATCAATGGTACCCTTACAGAAGAAGTCTTCATGCATCACAGCTTCCCCTTTAGCTAATGTTTTAGTTTATTGTGGTTAATCACTGATGTTACCGTGTAAAAGCACATGGAGATAACATCCATGTGTTTTTACAGCCAGGTCATGGTGGTCGTTTAAGCTTGAATAAAGTCAACTGGGCGACCTCGTCCTGGTTACTGACGACCTTCCACCTCTCTGACAAGCTTCTCCACATCTAACTCATTAGTGGAGAGTTTTGATTTATCAGCATTGAAGTAAGATCCACATGTTAAGGGTTGTTAAGGTCACATGGTGTCTGTCACGGTGTCTTCTAATAAGAAGTTTGCAGACAGTTTGCATGCAGTGCTACAGAATGTACATTTCTGTTTTCCATCTGGCCGACTTATGGAGTTGTGTTTCTGGGACTGTGCACCATTTCAGATGCTACTGGTAGCACCTGTGTGAGCTACCAGCTAAGTCATGTGGAGTATTATACTAGCAAGCGACTACATTCAGTAACATGCAGCAGCAGGTACAAGGACACAGATGAAGGTAAAGTATTTATTGAGACTGGAGTTACCACATGTTCGTCCATATCTTCCAGAACAGTTTTACAGAGCAGGTGGCATGTTTGACTGGTGGGTTGTACAGCCATGTTTTGTCTGCATATTGCATTAATGTTTAAATAATATTATTTCTTGTAGGAGGGGCTTCCGGTATGAAGCTGGAGTGGAAGCTCCAGGCGTGAGATTCATGTTGCAGCTAAGAGTCTGGTGCTGACATGGCCAGTCTTTGCTCCTAAAAGATATTTTTGTAGTTTTATTTTGTTCAAGTTTTGAACCATTTCTATTGAACTATGTTCTTTTGTACTGCACTTGTCACTTTGCTTTGCTTGAGCTGAGCTTTCGCCTTTTCCCTCCACAGCCCAGCCTCACAGTGTAACTGACCAATCAGCAGGTCCTTTAAGCTACTGTCACCTGTGAGTTGTTTCCTTTCTGCCTTTCTGGCATCATAAATCCACAGTGCACATGCAGGACACCACAGCTCATATCTATTTCTCCTCAGACACCGTCAGTATCTGAGAGGTTGAATATAAAGCAGGTGGTTGGATCAGGACTAATGGCTGCAGAGGTTTTCTGATGCACATTATCTGCTCACTAACTACTGCAGAGGGACCCTAATGAAGACGGTAAACTAGAGCTGACCAGCGTCATGAAGACGAGCTGCTCTCACTGATGTGTTTGACTTGTCAGCTCCATCCAGATGAAAGTGCTGAGGCAAGAATATTCTGTCACAGCCGAGGACTTCCCCGCTATGACTCATGCATGCTTTATTAATGTGTGAGGCATTCAGGAGCGGGAAGGAAAGCCCTGATTCCCTTCGCTGCTCGTCTGCAGAGATCCTCACTGTAATGCAGTAAAACACCTGCTGCAACATCTCTGCAGCCATCTTTTAAAGCTTCATGCCGACTTCTGCAGTGCATGAACACTTTCTTATTTTAGACATCAGATAAATAGAATTACATAAATATCTAAATACGAGCTACTTTATGGAAGCATACTACATTAATAAAAAAATATCATGATGGTTTTACAAGGCAAAATATTTTTACTAAATTTAGAAATATACAATAAACAGAGAAGGACAGCAGCAACAGGTAACCAAGCTCTGATGGATCTGCAGTGGTACCACCTCTGAGACGTCTTTGCAGTAGAAATGTGAGGGCTGTTGATGATGATGATGATGATGCCTTAGCTGTTGAAGGATATTGTAAAAACAGCCTTGCAGGGCTGTGAACCATCCTGAAACACACCCTTCAGCTCCTAGATGTGCACAAAGATCACGGATCCGTTCAGCTTCTGGCGTGAACACGCTGCCTTCAGAGGAACCTTCCAGAACTACCTGAGTGACCTCGGCTTGTGCTGCAGCCTCACTTCATTGAACGGTATTACAGCAACAGGTTGAAGTAGAGGAGTTGAAGCAGGAGCAGCGTGTGCTGCCGTGTCATTCAGGGAAGGTCATCCCTGCTTTTTTGGCATCCTGATTCATGTAACTGTTTCCCCCTCCTGAAGGGAAAAAGAGACCCTGGTACTCCTAAACTGTCCTCCCTGCTCTGATGATTCTTACACTTTTTCCTGGAACCATCTCATGCAGCTGATTTCTACAGCTCTAAAGATAAATTTTAAAAGAAACTTGAGCTGATATTGTGTGGAATATGTGTATGTGCATATAACTGGGTAGAGACGTGTCTCTAACAATATCCAGCAGCTCCTGACCTGTGCCTGTCATTTTCCCCTTATCTCAAACAACTAAGTGGTTAACAGCTGGAATAAGGCCCATTTCAACTATTCTGATTGGCTCTGTTATTTTGTTTCCTGCTACGTGATTGGCTGTCCCTACTGTTTCTCCCTCTGTTCAAAGAGCTAGCACTTCTGGGAGCGTTAGGTAGTTCTAGATAGTGGTGCTTACCGTTGTGTCTTCAGTCAGAATTCCAGGAGTGAGGAAAAGAAAAGAGAACATCAGGAGGAACAAAGTAAAAGTTGAAGTCACAAAGAAATTATTTTTCCGTGTAGTGAGCAGCAGCGCAGAAGGACAGGGATTGGATGACGACAAATCAAAGCATCCAATCAGACAGAGGTGTAAGGATGGGGTCAAACATCTGCGTCTGCAGCTTCAGAGTCTTGCAGGCAGTGTTTTTCTTTGCATCCACCAACAGATGTTTGAAAAAGAACTTCTGTTTTTATTTTTTCTTCACAACCTGCAAATCCTTTTCTACACATTCATAAAGTGGAATTTCTCGACAAAACTGAAGGCGTGGTGTAGATTTACAGCCTCAAACTCTCATCTCTGACAAACTCAGCTGCATAAAGCCCCGCCTGCACTTCCTGAGGGTTCCTAAAACTAACTGTCTGTGTGAGAAGCTGCTATTTCACAGCTCCACCAGACAGAGCATCGCGACGTTTGTGTGGCAGGATGCTCTGCAGGGCAGGCAGGATGGCAAACTCACAGCCACTTTCAGAGCCACGAAACTCTCACAGGACTGCTCTCATCCCACATATTTCTTCTTTGAGCCGTTGTCCTCAGGCAGGTGCTATAGGTGTCTGAAAAAAAGGACAACAAATTTTTATGAAGTACCTACCAGAGCAGCGTTTAAAACAGAGCTTTAGGGGACGATGAAGAGGATGGGTATCATTCTGCCAGATCTCCTTGTAAATCTGTGGTATACAGAGTAACAGTGACAGCAGGTGAAAACTGCTGTTCGTCTCACCTCCTTTGTTCCGTGTAGACATTTCTCTGTTATTAGCATTAAATTCACACGTCCATGATGATCATACTGCCTCAGTTATCTGGATGGAAAATGGTGGACAAAGGTATGATGGTATGATAAAGGTATTATGCATAAAGGGTTATTCCACACTTAGACCAGGTCCTGAGCAAAAACCACAAGACTTAAATTCTTCACATTTGGAATGAAATATATTCAATGAAGCATGTATTTTCATTAAAACCATCACATTTTAATTTATAACAATATTTGCCCAAAAGAGCAACTTTTTTTTTAAGCAACATGTTTTCATTTCATTTAAACAGATTTTAGTGGACAACGAATCAGAAGCTGTTCGTTGAGAAGAAGTAAACCTGCTTCCACCTCAGCGTCCAGACGTCTCCCAGAGGCGCCGTTTTAAAATAGTCCCTAGATGGGTCTGAAAGCTGTGCTGTAATGGGACTGTAATACATGACTTGTTAATAAGACTGGAATTATCATTAGAATGGTAATTATAGCTCCTTAAATAGTATTCTTTGGAGGCTCCGTGTCCCGGCGTGGGATTGGCTGTGTCGCAGCCTGGCGCGTGTTGGATAAGGTGGCTGAGGTTGGAGCTTCTTGGGATTTGTGGGCTCGGGCCTTTGAGCTGCACCTCTGTACGGATCCTCTCTGCCCAGGACTGCTTCTGTTCTCCACACCAATGCAGGGCTGTCAAACTCCAGTCCTCGAGAGCCGCTGTCCTGCAGGTTTTAGATGTTTCCCTGCTCTAGCAAACCAGTTTCAAATAAACCGGATCTCCACCTGCCCATTACTTTAAATCAGGTGTGTTGGAGCAGGGAAACATCTAAAACCTGCAGGACAGCAGTCCTCGTGGAGTTTAACTCCACAGCATTTTTTTCTGTTCTTTGTCATTTTCTTGTCAAGAAAAGAGGAATATTTTCTACCGGAATATCTGGAATATTGTCAGAAAGAGGTGGAGGAAGGACGGATGTAACTGGAAAGGAGCACCGGAAGAGGCTGATCCAGGTAGAAGAGATGCAGACAAAATGAGGCCAGAAGACGGAAAAGAAGAAGTTTGCAGTCTGGTTTTTAAACTGGGCTCTTCTCTAGTTTCCTTTCCAGCTCTCTCGCTGTCTCTTCAGCCAACCTCTAACTGACAGAGGGAAGCCAATTAACATCACTGTCACTCTCCATCTATTTTCCTCCATCCTAATAGAAGATGACAAATTATGGAGAGCATTACGGGAAGCCACGCCCACCTCCTGTGTGAGGGAGGATGGAGTTTCTCCTGAAAGTCCTCAACAGTCTTCAAACTAACCTTCACACGAGGCTGCCAGTAAACAAATGTCACGATGGACAGATGGAGGAAGCTGCAGCAGTTCAGTTAGACTTCGGTGCTGATCGTCAACCACTTCAGCCAAAACTATTTAACCTACCGCTCCAGAATAAAACAGTGTGTTATCCAGCTACCAGGAAGTTAACTGCTGAAACAAAAACATTTAAACATTCATCTGAATGACAGAACAACCCGATTCATGTGAGGAAAAGGATGCTGGGGAGTGTGTCCTCCCAACACCGACCTACCGATCTCAGATCAGCTTGACTAAAACACACCACTGCGGGTGTGTGTGTATCCTCACTTACCTCATAACACAAACTGAACTATTAGGTAAGAAAGAAAGATAGAAAAGACAGAACAAGTTATCTCCCTATTTTACTTTCTCACGTACCCCCTGGATTGTCTCCATCACCTCAAACAGACCTAGAGAAGCAGATACCAAACAATCGTAGCAAAAAATAAAAGTTTAACCAAACTTTGAGCATAAAAATTTCCTCTTAAATCCTTAAACCCAGATAAATGCAGACCAAGTCGGGATGTTAAATATGAGAATAACTATTTCAATACTGCAAATAAGCCAGTAAAAACACACAACACGCTCTTTGACCGCAGACCTGTTGGAGTTTGAGCCCTAACTAACAATTAAAACCCATCAGCAGGTCGGCCTCATGCATTTAAGCTGCACTGTGGAAACATCCAGGCTAGAAAAACATGACTTTGTTAAAAGACTGCTTCACTGACGTGAGAAATGTGTTTTTGTGAGACTGGGCTGACATGCATTATGTAAATCAGGAACATGTTAGACAGTTATCATCACTGCCAGCCATGAATTGCTGGTAATTCTCACACTTACTAATAAGAGTAAATCTTTAAATATGGTGTATGAATGATTTCAAGGTCTCCGGCAGTTCAGCTGAATGTCACTGTTTTCATTTTCTCCTTCACCTCTGGTCACCACCGTCAGATTTCAGCATACTGACATCGTATGGCTGGATGGCTTAGAACCTGAGGAGTAAAGTCAGAGTTCATCTTTCTTGTAGAAAGATCTACCTCTGCTTCACCGTGGGCACGTCGAGGCTCTTCGTGCTCCACATCGTTCTTACTTCAGGGATGGTGAACCTTCAGGCCTCTGCTCTCTTGGCTCCTTTTCTCTCTGCATCTCTTTGGCTGTGCTGCACAGATGTTGCACATGCAGTTGTTTCTCTTGAATTATTTTTATGAATTAGAATTCATCACCCAGCTCCTGTTGGTCACCGCGGTAACCTGACTGATTACACGTTGCTTTGACAGAAGTGCCCTCGCTTTGCTGCCGCCCACACACGCCTCATTGCATTAAGTTTCTCATGACACTTACTCACGCATGTCCCTGACAGCATCTATACTCCTACACACCGATGTCATCTGCAGGGCTTGTAATTAGTGCCAGCACTTTGAAGCTTCCTGCTCTTCACAAAGAAGGTTGTTTTGTTTTTTTCCTCAGTGTTTCACTGGGTTGTTCTCCTGCTGCCGGAGTGTGAGCAGAGTCTTTGTGATGCCTGAATCGAGATTAAATACAAACCAAATAAATAAAAAACCAAATAAAATATTAGGTCCCTTAAACAGCTAAGTGGTATTATCAGTAAATAACGACTGCAGCTGTTTGCTAAAACGCTCCAGACGTGATTCTCAGGTGAAACGCTGTCTTAAATTCATGTTCCTCTAAATGAGAGAGGTGGCATCGGCAGGAAAATAACTTTACCTAATATCTGCTCTCTTTGGGGTTTGGAGACGTGTCACATGAAAGATCACAGGGCAAAGCAAACCAGGCTGTTGTCATGGAACTTTCCATTTTAGACTAAATGCATAAATGTTAGGAATAACATTTCCACATACGTGTTGTTAATATGATGCAACTAATCCAAAGAATTCATTCTGGTAACTCTTCGTTTCGCTTCCAGAAAAACGACTTCGTCTTTTACTAATGGAACAAACTTACCATCCTCTTCATCAGGTCCACCTCTAGTACTGGATCATCCTCTTCATCAGGTCCACCTCTAGTACCGGATCATCCTCTTCATCAGGTCCACCTCTAGTACCGGATCATCCTCTTCATCAGGTCCACCTCTAGTACCGGATCATCCTCTTCATCAAGTCCACCTCTAGTACCGGATCATCCTCTTCATCAGGTCCACCTCTAGTACCGGATCATCCTCTTCATCAGGTCCACCTCTAGTACCGGATCATCCTCTTCATCAGGTCCACCTCTAGTACCGGATCATCCTCTTCATCA
>JBAFTC010000021.1:1316050-1339629 GCA_037177435.1 Melanotaenia nigrans
ATTTGCCCCAAAAAGCAACTTTTTTTTTTTTTAATGGATTTTAGTGGATGGCTGAATCATATACAGACATTCATTTTGTAAACTTAAGCTCTAGTAATGTCTGAAAAAATGCATTTAATTGAATTCTAATTCAAAACAGTAGAAAAAGAAATAGAAAATATCCGTGTTTCCAGCTTTAACGTGTGGCCAAAAATGAACAGATCTAAAGTTAAAGTGTCATTTTAAGTACTTTAATTAGCAGCTCTGTTCTCTGATTCAGAGTCTACAACGTGTTACAGAACTTTTGACTTTAATAGGATTAATATCTGATGGTAAGCCAGGACAGGATCAGCTAGCAGCAGCTTTGCTCGTCGGTCCTGGAGCAGACGGGAAGTCTCCTGCTCTGACTGCAGCTGTGGACGGGGGAGGGGCCTGCGGCAGCACCTACAGTTCATTAAGAGTAAACTGTACCTGCTGTCATGTGAGTCTCCAAAAGTCTCCAATAACACCATAAAAAGTCTCTAGATTTGTTGCTAGTTGCTTTTTAAAATAAAGTCTCTAAAGGTCTGAAACCTCGCTAAATATGGCGCCTAACTAGCTAAGCTGGTAACACTGCATTAGCCGATCTTTGACATGTGTAATCGAAATTGGTCAAAATTTTGCTCAAACCGCTGTTGTGCTCCGTTAAGTGCTTGTCTTCTGCCCCCTGGTGGAGAACTTTTACACTACAATAATTTTGACATCTCACAAGGTAATACACCGTACATATATACAAATAATTTTTATTATTAGTTTTACATTTTGCTAAAACGCTCAGTATAGATAAAAAAATGATCTTTTTTTTACCAGTATGTCTTGGGTCAGGCTTTAAAACTCATAAAAAAGAGCTTTACCACACTTTGTTCCCTCCAGACTGAGACAGCTGAGTCTGTACCATACGTAGTCTCCTGTAAGTGGTGGTAATCAAAATAGATGGCATGAAAACAAATAAGCACATTTTTCCAAAAAAGCTGAAACATCCTTAATAAGCATGATTTCACCACTAAAACACGTCAGTTACTCAGTTTATCTTCACTTGAGAAGAGATGAGGAACAAACAAAAACATGAAAATGATGATAAAACATAAAGACACAGAAAATCCCACTTCAGACACACACACCTACACACACACACATCCAGAGAGTTTCCATCAAATCAGAAGCTGAGCATCCACACGGGGATCCCACAGCAGCTGGCCGAGCTCCAGCAGTCAGTAAACGCCTCACACTTATTATTATAGACGAGCCTTCAGGCGGCTGTGTGCATGTGGAGGAGATCCTGCCTGGATGCTGTGTTTGGTAGTTTCCTCTGCATCAGTGCATCTGTAAATATGCACATTTATATTCTTCTGCTCAGTAGGTTGATGGTTAATGTGTTTTTATAACTTTTAATCTAACCTCCTCTGCTACGCTGGCGTGTTTCACTTCTTCTTCAACCTCCAGACGATGCGTTTAAAGTCCTTGTTGATCCTCTAAAAACGGACCAATTATGCACATAAACGATGCAGGAGATGGACACACTTTCATCCGTCCAGCGTAAATGGGCCTTTAGTCTTTTTTTTGTTCAAAATCTTCCTTTTCAACACAATTAATGAAATTCAGCCAGCTGGTATCTGAGTGTGTCTTATTCACTGGTAGACAGAAAAAACAGCCCAGTTGTCATGCTTTCTGTGTTTACATGGTCTTTTCTTTTATTGGATTTACTGCAGTGTGTTGGCCTGTGCTTGTTTAATATAAGCTGATTTAAAAGTCTGCATTCAGGTCTCCACTTCAAAGAGTGGCAAACTATATTTACAGAAAGAAATTAGTCATTATTTATTAAATATGTGCAAATTTGAATAAAAAACAAACACTAATATGTGTATTTTGGATTATTTTCTTTCCACTGGTTTGAAATGTTAAATAAACAAAATGGGTAAAAAAAAAGTTATCCCTTTTCTCAGTGACACACCCCGTATCATCGGCTAACCCAGCATCCAACTTGCAAACTATCTGTAGTGTTCCTGGAAAATTAAAGTCACATAGTCTAGGTAGCTTATATGACCGGCTTCATTTGTTCTTACTGACTATTGTTGAATCTTGTTGTGATTCAGTTTTCACCACGAGCCACATCGCACACACTGAAGCACATTTTAATTCAGTATCATTAACACACAACTGAACACAAGAGGGTTCAGCATGTTACTGAAGGATCAGACCACTGCCGCTCCAACTGGAAGCCGCTGCTCCTCCTGAGCCACATCCACCCCAACGTAGAGCCACATGGAGGTTCTGTGCCATTTCTATGAAATCTTAAAGCTCACTGCAGCATCTTGTGGAGCTTTGTATGGAGCTTTATTCACATGATGTGCATGAGCAAATGTTCACTGTAGCCATCTGTGGGCACCCCTGAAAGCCTGCAGGGCTCTGCACACACCACTTGCATTTACATATTGTCAACCAGTATGTTGCAGGATTTTATCAGTTTCACATCAGAAACATAGATTTTGGCTTCTCGTCCTGCAGAACGTGGTTTCTTCTTTTAATCCTGCAGAGTGTGACTACGTCTCAGAGCCTCAGAGCATGCACCTGCTGACTGGTGTGTGCGTGCATGCTTCTTCTGTATTTCAGTGCGTGCGTTTGGGAGTGATTAATGAGAGTAGCTTGATGGCGTCAGCGAGCCATGACAGCACGACTGCACGGAAATCATTTCTCCTCTCAGAGGCTACAGGAATTTTGCTGATTGCTAAAATCACATCATAGGGGTGCTGTCAAAACAACCCCAACCAGCACAACGCAGCTAAAGGCGCGAGGAGTTACCATCGCTGAGGAAATACAATCAACAACAAACACTCTTAGCTTGCCTGTTCATGGGTAGAAAGGCCAAGGGTGAGGGGTGTAGTGGGGGCTTTTGGGCTGGACATTTGGACCAGAATTTCAAGAATTATCTCTGCAGCTCAAACCACGTTGAAAGACGTCTAAATGTCAGCATTAATGGCCATTTGCATAAGGAGAGGAATGGATAGCCTATCATGAATAATGAAATGTCAACAGAACGTACCTTTTATACTCTGCACCGCCATCACAACGATTTGAGTTTCTTGGCTGCTTGGATTAGAAAGACGGGGGAAGAAAAAAGAAGTGAAGACAGACTGACAGTCAGAGGAAGGAAAGACCAGAGATTTTACACAAGCCTGGCAGCTGTCATGCTCCATTATTCATTTTACCTTCATCGCATTAAAAGTTCTCTCCGCATTGCAGAGTGGAATCATTTGCGTTTTCTTGGTGGCTCTTTGTTACAGGAATGCTTGGCGGCATCTCACGAGGTTTATTCAAGTTTGATCTTTGAGCTCAGACATCAAACAGTCAGAGAAGTTTGTAAAGAGAAATGTTCAGCTCTCTGACAACACCTCAGCAACACAAAGATCTTCAGGATTTAATGAGACAGCTGTCATGACCTGTGGGTTTTGGTTTGGGTTTTTTAGTCTGGTCATTCTGTAAATTCTGTTTTGCTTCCTGTTCATTAGCACACCAGGTTAAATGTGCTCATCTGCCTCACCTGTTCCCTGTTAGCTGTCCTCTGTGTAGACAGTATCTCACAGAAGGGAGGACACCCCTCGCATTATATCTTTTCATGGGACAACACTATAAAAATGAAACTTTGACATACAGAACACCAAACTATAAAAACTAAACTCTAAAATTCTGTATGTCAAAGTTTAATTTCTTTTTTTCTTTTTCCTTTTTTTATTATTTATTGTTATTATTATTTTATTAAAAAAAGTTTAATTTCTATAGTGTTGTCCCATGAAAAGATATAATGAAATATTAGTAAAAATGTGAATGGTGTACTCGCTTCTGTGAGATACTGTAAATACCCCTTGGTTTCAGTAACTCTTTGCCAGTTCATTGTCATGTTTCCAGTTTTGTTTGTGTGAGTTTTGTTATTTAAAATCTTACTTCTGCACCCGTCTGCCTCCTGCCTCTTAGTCCTGCAACTTCTGATTGTCCTCCTTATATGTTATTGTTCTACAGAGGAACCAAACAGATACGTAGAGGCAGAAGATTAATTAAATATGCTGGATGGAAACAAGTTAACTGATAACCAGTAATAAGAATTCATAAAAAAAACAGAAAAGAAACTAGAGGAAAAACCATGAGAACCTCTGACAGGCAAACGTGCTGAAAAACTGACAAAACCCCAGGTTGGGAACCACGTCTCTAGGTGATGCTCAAGATCCAAGCATGGCCCACGGCCCCATGGTTAAGAATCGCTGCAATCAGCCCTGCGGGCACTTGCTGTTCATGCATCAGTAACGAGTGGCCATGAGCTTTTTCTGTCGACGTCACTAGACAGACTCGGTAGATTTACATTTGCACAAACTACAAATTTCTCCCCTGAACAATCCTTTTCACTCTTTCAACCACCGCTAGGTAAAAATGGATAATATCAGGTTGACAACGTCAAACCAGCCATTTCAAGTAAGATGACACAGTTGATTCTTCAGAGCTTATATTTGCATACTGAATGAAAGCATTAACAGCTCATCTCCCCTTAACAAAATTAACAAGAAATCTTGTGTTGCATGGCAGCTGTGTGTAGCACATGGACTCATGAACAAAAGAAAGAAATACTGACAATAAACACTGTATAATGTTTCATTGCTGGCTTCAAGTGGCCCCTTTTTTTGTCTGTGTATGCACCAAAACTGCCCCAAAACTGCAGAACACGGACACTTTTCTCTTTGCCTTGGTGCACAGATGCCTTCATGGCCTCTGGGAGTTTGTGTCTCATCATCTGGCCGTGCACAAAGTTAGTCAGGACACTTTTCCTCCTTCATTTGGCTGCTGCATTGCACCAAATCCTCTTGGGATGCTTCATGTCACTGCGAAGCCCCGAGTCCTTAAATGTTCAAGTGATAGATCCCAGCTGATGTTTTATCTAATGCTGTGGAGCAAAGGTGAGTAGAAACACCATACATCAACCTGCCACGCTCCGTTTGGGAACCCAGGCTTAACACCTCAGTGTGTGCTCCCCCTCAGGTACTGCAGGTATTAATAGGGAAGCATGTTTTCTTTTTCTCCTGTGTTTGGACATTTACACTCAAGCGTATCTCATATATGTGGCTACGTTGCATCACCTAACCCTGAACACTGATAATGAAAGACAGCATATGGACTGGAGGTGTCTCGGATCATGTCAGTCAGTGTGTGTGAATCATTTCATTGATAAAATCAACTTTCAGGTTGTCAGGCGTTAAAGCAGCTATAAGCAGATACGAAGCAGCCTGTCTCTGTAAAGCTTCTGCTCAGACGGCTCAGCCTGGTGGGTTGACGGGTCAAACATCTCCCATTTTCAGCTGTATTATTAAAAATGAATAAATGATGTCAAGAAAGAATAATTTCCTTTTACGTGACCCTGGCTTCATTTGATTTGACACAAATGTGCACCGCATGGAAGAGAGAAAAAATGTGTCTGTTGGGCCTCATACGAAGCATGACTAACAACAAGTCCAAACAAAATGGTGCAAAAGACAGAGTGATGCTGCACACGACATGAATATGATGTTATTTAAACTAGGAATTATCTGATAACACCCACACATACACAGTGGAACATGCAAACATACATAATAATACATACAGAAAAAAACTAAATGATTCAAACCAGGGACCTTCAGGTGACACGCTAACAACCACACTGCCTGAGATTGATTAAATTAGAAAAAATGAACAAATCCAGAACTTCTGATGCCACAAACACTCCATGAGGTGAAACAAGAAAGCGAAGAGGATGTCTCTGTCAGCCTCCTGCAACTTCCTACAGCCTCTCGCAGCCTTCTGCAACATTCTACAGCTTCTTGCAGCCTCCTGCAGCATCTTGCATTGTTCTACAACTTTTTACATCTTCTTGTGGCTTTCTGCAACTTTTACAGCGTCTTGCAGCCTCCTGCAGCCTCTGGCAGCTTTCTGCAACTTTTACAGCGTCTTGCAGCCTTTTTTTTTTTTTTTTAACCTGTCTTGTCCAGCATCGTTGCAAACAAAATGACTGTCTGGCTGCCGTCTGGTGCTGGGCAATACTACATGTATAAAGTCTTGCAGCTTTCTGCAACTTTCTACATCTTCTTGCAGCGTCTTGTAGCATTCTGTAACTTTCTACATCTTCTTGTGGATTTCTGCAACTTTTACAGCATCTTGCAGCCTCCTGCTGCCTCTTGCAGCCTTCTGCAACTTTCTACATCTTTTTGCAGCTTCCTGCAGCCTCTTGCAGCTTTCTGTAACTTTCTACATCTTCTTGTGGCTTTCTGCAACTTTTACAGCGTCTTGCAGCTTCCTGCAGTCTCCTGTAGCCTCTTGTAGCCTTTTGCAACTTTCTACGTCTTCTTGCAGCGTATTGCAGCGTTCTGCTACTTTCTACAGCTTCTTGTGGCTTTCTGCTACTTTTACAGCGTCTTGCAGCCTTCTGCACCTTTCTACATATTCTTGCAGCTTCCTACAGCCTCTTGCAGCGTCTTGCGACCTCCTGCACCTCATTGTTATTTCATTCTGCCTCTTGCAAATTCCCGCAACTTTAGTCTCCTGCAACCTCTTGAGGCATCCTGAAGGCTCTGCCTACACCAAATGGAGAGAAGGTGTCAAGAACAGTTTCCTGTCTGTACTACATGTGAGCAACTACAAATAACTTTGAATTAATGTCTGGTTGTAATCTCAAAAGATTTACAAGATTTCATATTAGAGATCATTTACTGACATTAACTCACACGCATGAGTTAATTAGATTTTATTTGATCTGCTGCTGTCATGCCATCAGCAGAACACTCAAATAACGTGAACAAAACTCATCACTGAGCTAAGAACACTTTACGGTTCAGGTGTAATTTCCTGGAACTGCTCCAGAAATACTTAAAGGGCATGAAGTGTAATCTGATGGAGTTCTGTTCTTGGACTTCAAGCTTTGCTGACAGCAAAGTATCATCAGTTAAGTGCACAGCTTATTGCAAGTAAATCTCAGTTTCAAAGACACAGTCTTGCTGTAATCTGATTCTAACTGTGTTATTTAAGGTTTTTTTCACTGAATAATTCAAACATGTCTGGATCAGAAGCAGAAACGTTTTGTCCCCAGAGACTGAGGGAGGATTCAGTTACAGCCGGGGCGGTGTCTAAAGAGGAGCTTCCCAGCCTATATTTACAGAATGAATCAAACTTGTTGGATTAAATAATCTAGAAAGCACTGTAAAACATGCACTTATCTTTTTCCATTTCATTGTTAAGCTGCATCTTCTGTCGGCTTCTGGAGGAAGGTTGCTTTGTCTGAGTGTAAAAATGCTCTGTTAGATTTCTTTTCAGTGCTCAGAGGAACTCCTGCAGTCAGTTATATATGACAGGCAGCATTTAATCAAGCTAAAGCTACTTTTCTTTCTGTCCCTGTAGGCTGATGGTTTCCTCCACTGAGCTCTGACAGTTTCTGATCAACCATCTCCACTTCAGCTCCCATCCAATGGAATTAGATTAATTAAATCTCACTGTCTTGGAACAGAACATCAGAAAAGTAACAGACGTTTAGTGCCAGCTAGCCTGAGCCAACATGGATGACGTACACAACAACAGGACTTCCCTGGTCAAAGGTGCCAAGGACATCGCTAAAGAAGCCAAGAGGCAAGCTGCCAAAAATTTCACCAAAGCTGTGGATCGTGCATCTGATGAATACTCCACCCATCGCAGCTACAACCGCTTCCAGAACGAGGACGAGGAGGACAACAACTACAACAGCTACTCTCAGCAAGATGGTCGCTACACTGACAACGCAGCCAATGATGAAGAGGAGGCCTCCAGCGATGCCACAGAGGGCCACGACGATGAAGATGAGATCTACGAGGGAGAGTACCAAGGTGTGCCTGCCCATAGCGATGGGAAGCCCAGGGACGGCCAGGTGGCTCTGGGCCAGCCGGTCTCAGACAGCGTTAAGAGCCGCAAGGAGCTGGAGAACGAGAGGCAGGCGGATGAGGAGGAGCTGGCCCAGCAGTACGAGCTCATCATGCAGGAGTGCGGCCATGGGAGGTTCCAGTGGCAGCTCTTCTTCGTACTCGGCCTGGCGCTCATGTCGGACGGCGTGGAGGTGTTTGTGGTGGGCTTCGTCCTGCCCAGTGCTGAGACAGACATGTGTGTCCCCAACTCTGGAGCTGGATGGCTCGGTAAGATTATTTTCTTATGATAAAATCCAGATCATAGACTGAATGTAAAAGATGGACGAGGTCAGCTGGTGTCCAAACTAAAGCCAACTTATTTGCTCCAAAGTAATTCTTTAATTCAAAAAACAAAACAAAACAAAAAAAACTCCCCATTTCCCCTTTGTTTTAGTTCAAAGACATACAGCTATCAAGAGTTTTACATTTAATAAACTTTTAGAAAACTTTATGAACCACCTGAAATTTCTGGAGAAAAAGAATGTTTCAACAATATGTGGCCTGGCCCTGGTGGGGGGCATGGGAGGCTGGTGGTTGGCGCTGCTTCATGGTGGTGGGGCGCGGCAGCGCTCCTGATGGGGTTGGTGGGCGCTGGTGCTCCTCTGGGGTGGGCTGGCTGGGGGGTCCCAGGCCCTGATGTCCTGGAGATGCCTCTCGTCCCAGTTGGTAGTGTCCCGTGTTGGAGGGGTCTGTGTTGGCTCAGATGTGCCTCTTCAGGGGTGGGTTGGTGCACACCCCGGTGTCCAGTTGGTGGGTGGCTGAGTTGGGCTGTGGGGGATCAGGTGGTGCAGGGGTGTGAGAGGTAGTTTCTTGGTTTGTGGGGGAGATTACAAGATGAACAGAACGCAACAGAAAAACACAGCAGCGCGACGTCAGAGTATAAACCAAGTAAAACATTCACATCTGTTTTACAGCTTGTTTGCTCCCACATTAGCAGCTAACGCTAACATGCTAACACGGTGCCGCCATGTCTAGCAGAGACCAGATGAAGTTACATCACTATGTATATATAGATCCAAATAAATCTGATAATGAACTGGAAAATGACAGTTTGTTTATATATTGCATTTGTGAAGTGCATGTAGACCTATCAGATCAGATTACTACAGTAATCTGATTACTTCCGAATATCAGATTTTGATGGTCATGGGTTCAGTGATGTGATTCCCGTGTGACTGTAAATGATCTGTTTCAGAAGTGAAACCACACAGTTGAAGTGTTTTAGGGGGGAGACGTGGGCGGGCCTGCGGTTTAACATCTAAAAGAAAAAAAGTGAGAGTCGTGGTTTTGGCGACGCATCTGACATTTATCCTGCACGGCCTCCAGAAGCCGGGAATTCAGCTGAAAGACAGCTTTGAAGGCATGAAGAGGGAATCTGCTGCAGCAGATCAAAGTAACCTGAGATATTCGCCTCATCCTGCAGGTTGGTAGAAACCTTCGGGTGCTGATGATTGTGCTGCTAATGGCACGGTGGTGGGTGACACTTGCAGCCGTAATCTCATCACTGTGGAGGCAGCCGGTGCGTTGTCATGGCACCAGGTATTTGGATACACGAGTAGGAGGTGGGATGACTCCCACTCTGGGGAAAAGTTGTGTGTCTGCATGTTTAAATGTTTGTGATTTGTCTGTTTTCTCTCATTGCTAAACTTTGGGGGACAGGACAGTTTCACCATCCACCCTGATTTCTCTCGTATTCTGACTCATCTCTCTGTGGGGGTTGAGAGGGAAAGAATAGAAAGAATGAGTCATTTTACCAACTTCCATAAATAAAGGGATAGATGTACGTGCTCACTGGTGGAGAATAAAACCGACACGACAGAATTAATAGATGCTTTTATCACTTATATTTCTGGGAAGGTCAGTGACTCTGTGAGAGGTTGATAACAGCTCCATCATTGGAGGTCCCGCAGGAAAGAATTAATGAAAGAAATAATAGCATTGATAAAGAAAATGACCCAGAAATCATCCTGCTGGTTCATCAGCTTTAACTGCAGCTTGTGGCTTCATGTTTTCTGCATTGAAGGACTAATTTTATCATTATTCTAGGTGTAATTAGATTATGTTTAATTGATTTACACCACTTTAGGACCACACAGTGAGGATGGTGAAGCAGGACCAGTGAATGAATGTGAGAAAAAATACTGAAATATTCCACATGCCTGGAAGCATGAATGGCCACACAGATGTTTCTCCCTGGATCAGATGTTCTGGTCCAGAGTTTTTCTCCTGTGTTTCTTTGGTACCTTGGGAAAGGTTTGTATTCTCCTGACCATTCTCTGCAGCAGAGAACATCTCCACAGAACGACGCTGCCATCACCGTGTTTAGCTGGAGGGATCAGAGAGATGCTGCTCGGTGCGTTCCTCCAAATGTGGTTAGATCGATCAGAACATGTTCCTGTCATGTCTTTAAATGTAGAATAGTTTCTGTATGGTTACCCTGCCATTAAGGTCTGATACGTACTGTATGTGTGTTGCTGGTTCTCCTTACAGGACACGTGATGCAGCAAAATAATGCACAACATGGTGTTTAGCTTTGAGCTTTAGCTTCTATGCCAGGAAGCCATTTGATTCCCTGAACTGAGCACGCTCTGATCGCTGTCCTCTGCAGGTATAGAAAGACACGATTATTTCACAAAACATCACCTGAAAAATTCCCTTTAAAACAACATTTATAAATAACTGGTTTAAGTATAGCTGTAAAATAAAGGCTTTGTTCCTCCACACAACTAAATAAAAAGCCTTCTGGATGCAGGTCAGGACTGATCACAATGCTCCACCTGGGCTGGGCGTTTTTGTGTAATCCTTCCATCAAACATAGCTGATCACACAGGCTCACTGGTGGATGGGAAAATAATTCAAACTGTCCCACAGGGGTTAAAAAATAATCTACTGTCTGTGACATTTTTACTCAGCATAACAATTGAGCTTTTCTTCTTAATTAACAATGAATTAATTCATCAGCAAAGATTATTACCACCTCCTTCTCTAATCTGCTCCAAATCCTCCAAATACAGAATCATCTAAAAGATTAGATGTTATCCAGATGTGGGATGCTCTGGGTGTTTTTCCTCCTGTGTCTCATCTGCCCTCTCCGTTACCCTCATGCTGTAATCCCTTTATTACACCGTCTCAAAACCTTTCTGTCTCATAGCCATGGTGCCGATGTGAAGATATGGGCTGGAGTTAATCTCTGCAGCATTGTGCCTTACTGCAGTTTAGCCATGGTAGACTGGCTCACGTAGCTCCCCAGAGGAAAGGGGGGCTAGAAGGAGAGCGCTGCTTTTAACACCCTCCCCCTCCCTGTTCTCCTCCACCACGTATGGCTTGAAGTTATCAGTGGGTGTTCTTTTTGGTGAAGTGTTCGCTTGCTAAGATGATGTGGTGCTGCAGGTGGAGCAGAGTGATGAAGGTCTGAATCAGCGGCTGTTTCACGTAACTGATGATGATATTTTACTGTCAAACAGCTTTGTGAGTTGCAGTTGATGCATGTATCCTCAAACTCCGACAGCTGAAGTTAATCAACATGATGCAGCAATAAATCGGTCCTGATGCTGCAGCTTGGAGGCAGCTAATTTAAAAGCCAGGAGGATCATCATATCCCACCATATCACTCTTTTACAACAAAACGCTAAACCTGATGTTTCAACACATTTTCTTTCCAGACAGAAAGCTCCATCGCAGCTGGTCATGTTTAATTCCTGGAAACAGTGGATCATTCATGCCACAGGTCAGATTTTTCTATTCATTCTGATCTGCATCAAGTCTTTTAAAATGAGACAAATCTACCTCAAGTCAAAGTAAGGGGGAAAAAAGGGAAAGTTCCCATTTCTGTCAGTGTTTTGTAATGCACAACTTCAAAATCTTTCCTCCCAAAACAAGGATGGAAACTTCACTAAAGCTGTTTCTAAAACCAGCAGAGACATCATATCTGCAGCAGATCATGGGATTGTAACTGGTCTGATCCCAGTTTAACGTGTCTTTATCACCTCAGTGTGAAGCATTTTAGAGCAACGGATTCTCAAATCGTTGCTTGTTGTTATTTGATTAAAAGCTTTTCATGTCAGTTGATGTACTGGGTTAAAAAAGAACCCCGTCAGCATCAAATCCCCACTTTCATGCAGCTGGTGGTCCTTGATGGTAAATAAATTCAACACAGTGGTAAAACTAGCCTTTTAAACATTTGGGTCTGCGGTCTGTGTCCTTCCTCTTTACTGAAAGTGAGAATTATCTCCCTTTCTCTTCATTCTTATATCTCCCTTTACTAAATGAGACTGGTTGCAGGATATAATTCTCAACATTTTCATGCTGTAGCTACTTTAAAACCAACTAGCATCCTTGCTTGCCTCCAGTTTAATGAAACTGGATCATGTAGCACTAGCTTAGTCAGTGCTAAGATACTGAGATTCTCTTTGAGCATCTTTGTAGTTTATATTCAGCCTGGACCCTTTCTGGACCCAGAGTGGAGATCTCAGGTCTCATCTAACCTGTGGTGCTCTTCACTGTTAACCATCTGAGTCCAGGCTGGAGGTGTTGCTTGATGGAGCCAACAGGACCAAATCATCTTCAATAATCCATCTACAAAAACAAGCTGTGAAAGATAACATCAGCCTTTCAGTATTTCCACAATACAAGATGTTGTCATGATCAGCTGGCTGGAGAAAAGAGAAGAGACTAGCTAACCCAACCACTCACCTCACTGCTGGATGGATACAGATGATGTCCTGACTAGATTTAATCACCTGCTGCAGAACCTCCATGTTTGTGATGTTTCCGGTGTTGCTCCACCTCAGCTCCACCACTTTTAACGACGAGCAGCAGGGTTGTTCTCCATCAGATTAATGATTTTCTACTATTGTTTTCACAACCGGAGGCTCGTGCGGCTCTAGCATCAGAGTGGAGGAAAGTGTCTGTGGTCTAAAGTTTGGTTATCATCTTGAATGTGGAGCTAAAATTAACAAGCAGAACAGAAACAGAAAAGATTTGTTGAGCTTCTCAGAATAAAAAGCAAACCAAACTAAAAAAGAAAAAAAAACTTCATTTATCCCCTGAGTGAAATTATTTATACTATAATACTATAATTAGAAATACTCTTTATTCGAAATAACTAAAAAAAATAATTTAATTTAACTTAATTTAGAAATTTACTCAATAAGAGTAATTAAATTAAATTAAATTAAATTAAATTAAATTAAATTAAATTAAATTAAATTAAAGCTTAGACCTTTAAACCCTAAACAATTTCACATAATTTACAACTTATATATTTAAAAAAATAAGTGCATGACATAATAAAATTTTCTAAATTATTATCCCCAAACTTAAGATAAATATTTCTTTATGCTCTTTGTTTGTTCCAACAGGTGTATAACATTTCAGTTTAACTTAATTTAATTTTAAACTTAAACCCTTAACTCCTTAACAATTTTAACAATGTAAAAAAAAAACTAGGAAACAAAGATAAACTGGAATAAATTAAATACAACAAAATATTAGATAAATTAATAGAAATAAATAATAAATAATTTAAAAATTACCTGAATAGAGTAGACATAAACTAATAAATAAATTAATTAGATACATAGAAATACAATTAAAAAGGCCAGAAGTGGTTTCAGGGGCTAAATCTTTAATTTGTCAGAATAATTAACATTCAGAATAAATGAAGAGACACGTTTGAGTCAGAAACTTGGACGTTTTATCCTCTAACAGATCTGCTTGAGCTGCTGGGAATTGGAGGTCATGCATCGTTTCTATGAATGCTGTGAATGAACTCCACTGAGTTGGTGTAGAAAACAAATCTGTAAGTCATATCTGAGTTTCCTCCCCCTCTGGCTGTTTCATCCCACCTATCAGTCACACATGGTCCTCTGGGAATCCCTTCATCTGCTGACGTCCTGAAGCGCTTCCTTAACGTCCTGAATGTTCCCAATGAGTAAATTAGCACTGGATTCGGATGACGGCTGTCTGTCTGCCTGCGTTCTCCTTTCATCCATGCCCGGACACTGCATGGCTGCGAGGAGAGAAAACAGAGCAGAAACTGAAGTGTCAGGAGAGAATTACACTTACACAGAAGAGTTAATTACTGTGGAGGAAGCAGCAGGCACAGCGACAGCTGACGAGTCGGCTCAAACAATCCCTCCGGACTCAGAGAGAGCTGCACCACCACAGTTACTCTGCAGGACAACATGAATCCATGATCACACGTTAGCTCGAGTCAACACTGGTCTCCTTTTGGGTTTGCTTCCAGCATTTCCAACAACTTCTCACTTCGCCTCCTTTTCTGAAGGTTTCTTTTCTTTGGTGCACAATGCACAAACCAAACCATGAATAACGTATAATTCAGTCAAACTCTTGTTTAGGAGGTGATGGCTGCTGGCAGAAGAGACCGCCTGGTACTTTCTGTCTTGTGATGTACTTGAAGAAGCCTCTGACTGAACACTGTGTTGTAGAGAATGTGAAGAATCCTCCATCAAGTTCAGCAGCTTTCTTCTCCAGGAGCTGCAGAACCACTCTGGAGCCGACTACGTGTTTATATTACACATTTTCCAGTGAGGCTGGGCTGGAATAACTCAACAAGATCTTATTTACCACCTGCACCTTGCAGACATCACAGAGACAGGGAACACTTTATTACAAAGGGTCTAATTGTTTGATTATCTGAAAACTATTGTGATGCAGCAGGACTGAAGTTGTGCTGCAGAGATGTGGAGACACAGTGTAACTTACACAGTGTAAGTTACACTGTGTAACTTACACTGTGTAACTTACACAGTGTAACTTACACAGTGTAAGTTACACTGTGTAACTTACACATCATAAGCAAAGAAGCAGTTTTTTTTCTTTCTTTCTTCTCTTTAATGATAATTGTTGTCGTATCTATTAGTTTGTTTGGTTTCCTGCATTACACACTTAAAACTATTATCCCTATGCTCTGGTGCTTTTAAGTGACCCTTGCCAATTTACATAAAAGCCCTTAAGCTATGACCTGAGTTTGAACCCAGCAGGAAATGACAAATCCAATCTCAGAAGCGTTTATACTGCATCTCAGACGCCCCATCACCCCTTTTTATTACACATACAAAGCCAGCGTGAGCTGAGCCATAAAACAAACGAGGTGCTGCTCCCAGATAGCATCTCCTTCACTACATGCACTCAGATGTCGCTGCACAAATCAGAGCATGTCACCTCTTTGTGGAGAATGCAGCAGTTTTGATATTCAGTTTGATATTTGGCCGATCTGTGGCGTTTCCTCCTCTTCATATCCTGCTGCTGTAGGACGCCTCCCGTGCAGCTGCAGCAGCAGCAGCGTAAAGATCCAGAGGCTGTCACCCGTAATGAATCACTCGCTCTCAGCATCATGTCTGCGCAGCCTGATAAGACCCTCTACTTTCAGCATATCTGTCCCATCACCACAAACACAGCAAAGGAAAAAGAGAAGGCTTCCTCTCCTCCGCCAGCTTTCTTTCTGGTGCTGCCTCATCAAACAATGCATCTTCACTTCTGCACAAACATTAGCATTTTTATTAGTGCATACAGCATAAAGTGGATTATTTATTGGCTTGACAAGTCTCACCCCAGACCATGAACAACCAGAAATGACCCCAACGTCCCGCGGTTAGGAGACGTATGCAGGACTTAAAGCTGCTGCAGCATTTTGTCACAAACAACCAAACTGAAGTCAAATTCAAAGTTAATTAAGATAATTTAGATGTGAGCTCTAACCAGGCTTAGCATCAGACCAGGAACTTTTTATTGCCACCATCTGTGGGTTTCAGTTCTGGTTTTTGGGCTTTTGGTTTCTCCAGAACTTTCCTCTGTCATTTGTTCTGAAGCCTGTTGATGTTTCAGCTAGTTTTAGTTTCAGTTCTTCTTATTACAGCCGTTTCAGCAGCTGTGGTTCATTTAATAAATCTTAGTTCGTACATCCACCTCCTGCCTTGTAGTCCTGCATTCAGGTCCGTCCTTCTGGCCTCTAACTGTGGCTCGTGACATTTATTCGGTATATTAATAACACTGGTGAAGCATCTAAAACGATTACATTTTCTTGTGTTTTCAGATGTTGTGAATAAACCAAAAAACAGCTGATCTAATCCTGGTGGTAAAAATCCAGACTCAGTTACGTGAAGTTAAATGTCTGAAGGTAAAATCTGTGATATAGAAAATTTTGAATATGTGTATCAAGATTATTCAGTTATGTGTTTATTTTAGTAAATAAGTAAACCAATGATGGTAAATTCAGTTTTTAAACACGTAATAAAAACTGTTAGATTCCAGTTAGTGTGTAAATGAATCAGCTGTTGTTACATAATCTGTTATTATGTGATGAGGTGTAAAACGTGGTGATATCTGTAACTGATCCGGCCTGTCATGGACTGTGGAGTTTATCCAGACAGACGTATTGAGTTTCATTGGAGCGTCAGTGGAACCCCGGGTTCAAAGCGAAGCCGAGTTAATCTACAGTGTTGTGGATTGAACTCAGTCTGACATGTTGTTGTGCTCCAAGCCAAGTTCAGCTAATCGATCCCCGTCGGGCTATTTATATAGACTTACATTTTATGCAGCCTCAGTGTTCTGCTGATGGCTGGAAATAGCAGAACTGATGCACTTGGGAAGAACCGATTCATGCTTGAGGCGAAGTTTTTCAGGCTACTGCAATGTGAGGGCACCCATACCTGCAATGTCACAAGTTGTTGGAGAATCATCACCTGACGCTGCAGCTCTTTTCACACTTTGTTTGCAGCAGAAACAAACTCACCAGGCGGCACCTCTGCAGCTCCAAACAACTGAGAGAAAGGGTGTCACAATCTACAGCATGTATTCATCTCAGCAGCAGATATTTTCCCAGCAAGACTAAAAATAAAAAAGTCTAAACTGTTGTGTTTTAAGAACAAACTGATCTGTGTCCTGCTTCAAACTGGACCTCTCCCTGCAGGGGAGATTTCTTTGGGGGGGTTACTAAGAGCAGTTACTAAGAGAAAGCGAGTACACCTGGACAGGTTGCCAGTCCATCACAGAGAGACAGTCATTCATGTTGACGCATGCACCATGTCATCTCACACAGAAAGGATCTGAACCATGAAGGATCTGAACCATGAAGGATCTGAACCATGACTGCAAAGCAACGGTGCTGCTCACCACACTAACGTACAGCCGAGTTTAAAAATCATCTTGTTTATGAGTAACAATTAAAATTTTACTGGCAACATCATCACAGGCTGCTTCAAAGCCACAGTCCCTTATATCAGCCGGTAAACTGCTGTTTAGGGCTTGAACCTGAACCCAGGCTGAGCTGGGGTTCAGGTTCGCCGTACTGGACCTGTTTTAGCAGCCGTTCCCAGGTGTTGGGAGTTTATAGTTAGTTTTAGAGTTTCTCTTCATTGTTTGGTCTCCATGTGAAGATCCAGCACAGGAGAAGGTGCCATCATTCAAACTGAAGACCAGTTCCTGTTGGCTGAGGCAGGACTTTGGTCCAGGTCTACGCTGAGCTCGTTGTGGTGCAGGATCTCTGTTGTGTCTTCATGTGTTGGCTTTATTTAAAGGTTGTGTTGCAGGAACTGTCTCCCACTTTCCAAAGTGCAGGACGTGTGTTTATTCTCAGTTTGCCTCCTTGTTCCTCCTCTCCAGGCAGCATCGTGTACCTGGGGATGATGTTCGGAGCCTTTTTCTGGGGCGGCCTCTCCGACAAGGTGGGCCGTAAACAGTGCCTGCTGATATCCCTGTCTGTCAACGGCTTCTTCGCCTTCCTGTCCTCCTTTGTTCAAGGCTACAGTACCTTCCTCTTCTGCCGCATGCTTTCTGGCTTTGGGTGAGTTCATTTAACCTTTTTTCTTCATCATTTTCCTCCTGTTCATCCAGGATGTAATTGAGATTGTGAAGCCCCCTCTGAGGGTTGTTATTCCCTCTGCAGCCTGAGTTGTCTCCCCTCCTCTGAAGTCAAAACATGACAAGAGGTTATTTTGACTGCCTGCTATCAGCCCAGCCTCCTCCCCTGAGTGGGATGTGGGGTGGTGGGGGGCTGTGAGGGAAGGAACAAAGCAAAACAGAAACGTTAGCAGAAATGAGCCAAGCACAATAAACGAACATCTGCGTTCCTTAACCGGAGCGCTGTCTGCTTGGCTGCCCACGTCTTTCACAGATGTCACGGCCTCCCGTCTCACTTATCTGACAGCCGGCTCATGCAGGAGATGAATCTTTACTTCCTGTGCTGATGACGTCAGCTGAAACAGCAGAGCGGTGTCGGACGCCGATGCTGATAGATCACATCCACCAGAGAACGCTGCTAAAACAACTCCCACCTTCTACATCACAACAAACAACTGTTTAATTACAGTTTATGTCTCTGTTTGGAAAGAAGATTCTGTTTTTATGGCCTTTAATATTTAATAAGTATTCTCATTTTACAGCCTGCAGAGGCAGATTTACTCTCTTCTTTTAATGACTGCACCTGATCAGCCTGAACTTTGGTGTTTGTGGAGGCATCTTTGGAGGAGACCTCCGTCCTGACAGAAACCCGGTCTGGCACTGAGCGCTGTCGCCAGTTTGACTCGATACTGCCTGTTTCATTAAGCTTTTCTTTACTTCATTAACTTTGGTAACATCAGCTGTCTCAGCGAAGACGAGGAGATCCACAGAGCCATCTGCTCAAACTGCACACATGAAGCTTATTTTCTGTTTCGTTCAGCTGCAGCTTATTCCATCCCTTCATCATTTATTTGTTGAATAATCATTTTCAGTTTATTTGATGTTAAATCTGTTTCTGCAGCATTCAGACATGTCGGAGTGATCCTCCATGATCCTCAGTACATACATGCAGTAAAGCAGCTGAGCTCTGGCAGATCAGGCTTTAAACATGATTTTCTCATCGCTTCATCACATAAAAGAAGCTTGATAACATTTGTAAGCATCTTATTCCTCTAATAATGTTTAAATAAGTAAGTCAAGTTTATGAATTAACCTGGTGAACATGACAAATATATATTTTACTCAGTCTCCCTTCCAAGCACCTCACACCGTCAGAAAGCTAAGATTCTTGAATGATGTAAATCATCCAGGCTGCAATCATAACTGTAGATTCAGTAAACACTTATTTATCAGTAGCAGATGAAGCTCCTGTTACATCAGCAAGGCTCCAGTAATTGTAGTAAAATAGTTGCTTCACGTTTTTTATTCATAAAAACCTGTTTTAGGTTAAAACTGCAGGATTCAAGGGGTTAAGCACTTTTCACAGACAAAGTGCTGTTACCTAAATTAAATTAAATTAAATTAAATTAAATTAAATTAAATTAAATTAAATTAAATTAAATTCCAACCATCTGAACCAGATGACTACAGACCAGTTGTCCTAACATGTCACATCATGAAAGTCCTGCAGAGACTGCTATTATCTCACCTCAATAAGCCAGTCATCACCTTTCAGCACCCATTACAGTTGGCTCATCATAATGTTATTGGAGTTTAAGACGCCATCATCTATCTGCTTCAGAGAGCCCACTCTCATCTGTACCAATCAGGCAGCACTTTGAGGATCATGTTCTTTGATTTCTGAGGTTCTTTTAAAACAGTTCAGCTGCTCTGTTATGTGAGAAGCTGCATAAATTCCAGGTGGAACTTCCACAACCACCTGGATTTATGACTAGCTAAAGCTAGTTAAAGGCTGTGAGATAGAGGTCAGCAGCACTGGAGCACCACAAGGGTCTGTACTCTCACCATTTCTCTTCCAATAGAAGTCTGAGTCCTGTCACCTGCAGAAATACTCTGATTACTCTGCAGTTGTGGGAGTATAAGTGATGGAAAAGTAAGCTGAGTAGTTCATTTTGACCCTTTAAAGCCAGTTTGAATATGCAGAAATATAAACAATAGCCTACTTTGATGAGTAATTTATACTGTCGAGGCGTCGCAGATGTACCTCCGTGTCGTCAGACTTTCGTTTTGTGAAAAAAACGAAAGTTTTACATATTTATAAGAACGTTCAGCTCTGCTCCTCGAGGGCCACAGTCCTGCAGGTTTTTCAACACATCTGACTCAAATTAATGAGTCATTGTGCAGAACTTCATAGGCTGTTGGATCCATTTAATTTGAGTCAGGTGTGTTGGAGCGGGACAGATTGAAACCTGCAGGACTGCAGCCCTTGAGGACCGGCTTTGGATACCCCTGGTCTAAAGAAAGCAACTATTTCCCATAATCAGCCTGTCACCAAGCTGCAGGAAGAACTGAGACAGATGAGCCACATACCTGCAGGACTTCAGGTAAAGGGGCGTGTACTCAGGCTGTGACAGACTGCCATCTGCCTTCATCCTACGCCGAGCAGGACACAATTAGCAGGGAGAAAGGAACAGGGCAAAAGATAAGACAAGTCAACATCGGACCGGCTTTTACTAACTGGAGAGATCTCAGAAAAAATTCGGGATGAAGATGATGCTGGATTAGCCATCGTTAGGGGAGATCTCAGAGAGGAGAGGGATGAAGATGATGCTGGATTAGCCGTCGTTAGGGGAGATCTCAGAGAGGAGAGGGATGAAGATGATGCTGAATTATCTGTTGTTTGGGGACGCCTGTCTGAGAAAATCTGCAAACAGTTCATCTTTAAGAAGTCCAAACACAGTGCAGATGAAAAACAAAACATTAGCTTTTAGAGACGCCTACATCTGTGGTTTGTTAACATCAGTGACCGCGTTTCCATTACAGTTTTTATAGATAAAAAAAAAAAAGATATTTCTAAAATTTAGACAAAGTCGAATTACGATTTGCAGGTGTTTCCACTGAAGGGCATTTAGCACATTAGCTGTTATTCTCATGAAATCCGCCCGTGAGACTTTCAGGAGGAAGGAGATTTCTAATTCTTAGTAAAACTCTGCATTTCGCTGTTGTTTGCTATCAAGGATGGCAGTTATATTTTTTGTGAAGATTTCATTCTCTGGTTTCAGGTTTATTACAAGAATCAACCAACAGCATCCTTTTTTAGTTATATGAAGAATCTTCTGAAACCAGAATCCTTGCATGTTTGTATGTTTCTCGTTGCAAACATCAACCTGAAGACATATTTGCACCTCTAATGACAACAAAACCTTTCTGCAGGATCGGTGGAGCGGTGCCGATAGTGTTCTCGTACTTCGCGGAGGTTCTGGCTCGGGAGAAGCGAGGGGAGCATCTGAGCTGGCTGTGCATGTTCTGGATGATCGGAGGAATTTACGCCTCAGCCATGGCCTGGGCCATCATCCCACACTACGGTGAGTGACCTCTCTGACCCGACGGACCGCTCACATCCATCCTACCACCGTTCCAGCTCTTCGGTCGCTAAATGACATCATCAAAAAAAAAGTTGCTATATTTGCTGCCAGCTGGTTTTATGAAAAAAAAAAATAGTCGCTGGAGGGGAGTGAAAACTCGGTAAACAATACACTGCAGACTACGTTTCCATAAAGACCAAATATACTGTCCAACTCTCAATGTTTCCTTCACCCTCTCGGGTTCGGTTATTTTTGACTACTTTTGTTTTAACCTTTATATTTCAGCTTTACATCGGTTTGCCAGCCTTGTTTCAATCTTTTCAGCACAACCACACACGTGATTTTACAGTTATTTTTTCATTCTGACCTCCTGTATTAACACTGGACCTAAAATCACACAAAAAACATCCAATCTGAGCTGAAAAAAAGATTTTTTTAAGTGTGAAAACCGCTAACATGTTTAACCATTTTTATAGCTTAGAATGCAAATATAAATGGGGAGTTTGGGTTTGAGGGCGGTTCTACACACTGGACCCAGAACATACAGAACATGTTTTCCTCTCATCTCGAGGCTCTTCCTACACCCTCACACCTCCATCTCATCTCCAGCAACACATACAAGACACCAACCTTCATTTTTCAGCTCTGTATTTTGAGTACTTAAACTTGATGGAAGCGAGTTTGTGGATGGCTGGAGTAGCTGCGTAAAAGGCTGGCAGATGACTTTTATACCAGAGACCAGAATAAAGTCCATCACAAAGACCCAGTGTGTAGGAGATAATAGCATGGATGGCCTTTTTGAGGTTGCAAATGGGAGGAATGACCTGAATGAAACCTAAACTCAAATTACAATTCAGAGTTACACATTACGAGGTAGTGGAAGGTTGATGAGAAATATTCATATAATGGAGTCCAGGACAGTGTCCCAGTGGGCTGAAGGTTTAAACAGCCTCATGTACAGTAAGTTGTAGAAATCCAGAGGTCCGACATCTAAAGTAGAGATGAGTCCAACAACAGGATGACCTCTGCTTTTATGTCTTCTATGTGCGAAGCTTTAGTCATACAAGAGGTTCCCTTGAGCAATGTGCAATTAATATGCAACAGAATACACAGAAAGTAACTGCTAGCGGCTTCACAGGCGGCTGTATGCCGACGCTGTCCTGAGTAGGACGGAGGAGGAGCTGATGGGTTACTTGCAGATGATGGGTAAGCCAGCTCATCAGGTTCTAGCAGGCGGTCTTGATAAAGTGGACTTTAAATTAAACCAGTCAGAAATCAAGAACATCCAGGAGTGAAAACAAAACAGAAAGAAGAAGAGGGAGATCCTCATCCTTTACTGTAAACTCGTCTCAGACCAGTTCTGGGTGTACCAGGCAGTATGAAGTTTAGTTTCCATTTCTTTAGCAACACTGACACAGCATGCAGTAATCTTCACACTGCATAGCAAGCATTTGTTCCTTCCACAGAGTTTATACGAGGCGGTGAGTCCGATCTGGAGAACAGAGCGGGGAGGAGGTGTGTCAGAGCAAAATGACTAAAATGAAATCAATCTGCTGCAGAAGGCTGCGAATGAGGAAAGAAGAGCAGAGGAAGAGATTAGGAGGACGGGTGGGGAGGAGAGTGCGCTTGATTTATGTGGCCTGTGTTGGGGATAATCGAACGGTAAAGGTACACAGCAGAGGGGTGAAAGGAGGAGCAGAGACAACAGAGGAGAGAGAAAAGAGATGGACAAAGAGGAGGGTTTTTTTCTGTTTTCAGGGCAGATCAGAAATAATGAAGTCTACTCCTGGACTCCGGCTATCAGGACACCGTCTCTGCCGGACACCGAGTTCATTAAGTACTCAGTGTCTTTATCTGGGACCAGGAAACCAGATTTAAATAAAAACAACTCACTCAGGTAGTTTAAACGTCATCTTTTTTGCTTTCAAAGAGACACAGAGGCAGCTGTAACGTTTAATAACGTAGTGGCTACCACAACTGGCCACATCTGGACATCTCACTATGCATTACCATGGCAACAAGGCAAGATGCTGATAAAGCTTCAGGGATAAAAAGACAGACTGGACACATGAAGACCAACTGGACACGTGAAGACAGACTGGACACGTGAAGACAGACTGGACATGTGAAGACAGACTGGACACGTGAAGACAGACTGGACATGTGAAGACAGACTGGACATGTGAAGACAGACTGGACACATGAAGACCGACTGGAGACGTGAAGACAGACTGGACATGTGAAGACAGACTGGACATGTGAAGACAGACTGGACACATGAAGACCGACTGGACACGTGAAGACAGACTGGACACGTGAAGACAGACTGGACACATGAAGACCGACTGGAGACGTGAAGACAGACTGGACATGTGAAGACAGACTGGACATG
>JBAFTC010000021.1:1375400-1388290 GCA_037177435.1 Melanotaenia nigrans
AAACTGCCAGTGGAGATTAAACTTTCCCCAAATGTAGACATTTTTAAATCCAGGTTAAAAACTTTTCTTTTCTCATGTCTATACATGAAATCTGCACGTTAGCTTTTTAACTCATCTTGCTTTTAATCATTTTCATTTTAATTTTTCTTTTTTTGTGATTCTGTGTTGCTGCCTTTTACTATTTCTAAATAGCTGTAATGCTTTTGTTTATGTAAAGCATTTGAATGTCCTATACATGAAATGTGCTGTACAAATAAACTGCCTTGTCTTGCTGAGTCTGCTGCAGATCAGCAGAGTGAACAAATCAATTTCACTCCAAACAGGAAACTTATTCGGTACCAAATCAAATTGTAAATAAAAACAAAGTTGCCGAGGTGGTTGCATCAAACTTTTGCCTTCCGAGTGTTCTGCCACCACCTGTCACTCCAAGAATCCGTTCCATATGGTGTCAGAAATTTAGATAAATATTGTTTCTGAAAATAAAAGTAAATGTTTAATCTTTCAGAGGGTTTATTTTCAGGAAGGGTTGGCATCCTTTACAACCTCTGTTCTCCCAGAATTCATTGCGCACAAGACTGTGGTGAATGAGCAACCAAACCCAAACGTACTCTACGTTTTTAGGTTTCAATAAAGTTTTGTTTAAAAAAAGTACCCCCCCCATACGCTTTAGTAGAAACGTTATAAAAAGACAAAAGACAAGTACATTAAAAACATGTTTGTTAAATGGTGACACCAAAATTCTGTAATATTTGATATTCATGGGTTTTAAGGGGTTAATGAAGTGTCTACAGGCTGGAAAACAACAAAGCCCAGACCGTGTTTTTTTTTTTTTTTACCGTCAGTGTTAACGTTTACTGAAGTGCCCTGTGAGTAATTTCAGAGGTTTAAGTGATTCAACGTCCTGTGTTGTTGTTGTTGGGAAATTGTTGTTGGCTAGGTAGGCTGTCCCACTTCACGAACGTTAAGCGGACTTCAGAGTGTGTAGACCCTGGATTGGGACACACCTTTAAACCCTGGTTCACCTAGAAATTTTCCCTCAGTACAAAATGTCACATGTCCGTTTACTGGCAGACACAAGCGTTAGCCAATACCTCGTGTCATTTTCACTGCTCTTATCCATCATGCAGAGTAAACTAATGCCTCGCTGGAGTTCATGACCTCTATGATAAAAGAGGGATTAAAGTGAGTAATTGGTTAATAAGAAAATAAATTAGAATAAATGTCTTAACAATTAACAGTATCCAGAAAATGTGATAAGGTGACCCTTGTATTAAATTAAAGTACATCAACATAGTCCAAAGTTTGCAGCACCAAGAAATGACAGAAAAACACGAATATTAATGTAACTGAGGGTTTTTATTGAGTCCAAAAACTTATCCTCTATATAGAATCACTCCAGAGATATTTGCACATCGGTGCATGTTTCCTGTGGTTGTGGAGGCTTTTTATGAATCCTCGATAAGTTAAACAAATATCCTGTAAATTCCTCTGGTATTTTTGTTAGTGCTGCAACAGGTGCAGAAAACTCATGATAAAAAGAAAGTCTGACCACACAAACACTTTAAACCGCAGTTTACAGGAAGCGAAGCCACATCCTCAGCTCATTTTTATCCTGCAGGACTTCACTGCACACCGCTAAATGAATAAAGTCTCTGAGCATTAAAGTCCTGCAGACCCCAATGAAAATATTGCTGTAAATCGCATCCATCCCATAACTGCAGTGGTGTACCAGTGTGCTTCCTACCTCCACTTTTTATGCTTCTCTTCACTTTCTGTAATAAACAAATGATTATTTCCATCCAAAACTGGCACACTGAGGATTCTCTGAGCAGTTTTCACCGGTTTTATGGCTTTCAGTGTTTCTCAGGTCGCCAGTTTTAGAGGTAGTTAAGTGGGTAGAGTGGTCATCTTGTAGCCTGAGGTTGCTGGTTCAATCCTCGAACTGTCAAGCTCAGGTCAGGGTGTCTGGGTGTGTGAATGTGTGTGAAAATAATGTGTAATGTAAAGCTCTTTGGGTATCATGCCATTACAGTAAAAGCGCTGTATAAATAGACCATTTACCTCCAACACAACCTGCGGGCACTGAAGGAGGTCTCTGTGTGCTGGATCTATGTTTGGGAGTTCATACCCCGACATCAGGGCAGACACTGAGAAGGCTTAGATGGTTTAAAACTAAACTAGAATGATCAAATGATCAAAACAAGCAAAGATCTAAACAAGACCAATGAAGCTCAACGGGTCTGCTGAGTAGACGAGGAAAACAGATGAACTGACACAGAAAGCAGCTGGGTTTCACGTTTATCCGTAACATGAAGTAGTCATCAGCAGGGACACATGGAAAACCTGCAGGACTGGTGCCCTCATAGGACCGAGATGAATAGTCCTGATCTAGACCATGAAAGAGGGAGCTGTTTACACCCAACACACTCAGCAACAATGCTATAAAAACACCCAAAACTTCCAGGAACAGAAACAAAGATTTGTCCTGAAGGATCTAAATCTCACCTGCGGTGCTGCAAGAGTTGGTATTGATCTGATAACAATTAAAATAAAGGACCAGTATCGTTGATACACAAACTGGTACGTTTTAACAGGGCTGTCAAATTAACGCATTAATGCAAAGGTTAATCTGTAGAACTATTCATTCATCCATTTTCTACTCTGCTTATTCCACTCAGGGTCGCAGGGAAGCTGGAGTCTATGGCATCAGTTAGCAGGTGAGAGCTGGAACATCTGGACAGGTGGACGGTCCATTTCAGGGCCAACTTTACGAAACGATAAACTTTATTGTCCCCATAGGGAAATTTGTTTTAGGTTGATGCTGTGGCCTTTAACGCCCTCCTAATACGACAACAATGCTGTATCACCGTTAACGTCATAACAAAAAGTAGTTCCTCTTGAAGTGAGCAGTACCTATCTTACATTTTACACACATGGCCTCACCCCCTGAAAGCTGTTGCACACACCCCCGTACACGTATTACACATGCCCCAAAGTGCATAAATACATACTAATAAACTCATTAAAAATAAATAAACATCATAAAACACGATGGGCTTATTGCACCTTCTTTTGGGTCTCAGGCAGTGTTAATTAAAAGTCTGGTGGAAGTTTTCAGTTTACAGGGAGGGACTCTGCATCATCCGCCTTTTGGTAAAAGTTCATAATCTGTGTTGAGGAAATGGGTCAGTCTGATCCTGCCTACGTCAGGCTGCTCTGTTGGTGCTGGTACTTCCATCACCTTCATAGCGGTGTGTACCCGCCTGCGGGGCTTAGCAGACAAACAACCACTCACATTCACTCAATTTAGAGTAACAAATTCAGCTAACATGCATGTTTTTGGACGGTGGAAGGAAGCCAGAGTACCCGGAGAGAACCCACGCATGCACAGGGAGAACATGCAAACAAAACACGGAGGAGGAGAAACGTGTGATGGAGAAAACCCAAGGCCTCTGTAACTTTGACTTAATGAGCATTAATGATACTGAGGCATCCATCTCGCCCCCTTCCTCAAATGTCTGAACAGAAGACGTCGCCTTGGCTTTGTTCGGTGGGACGGACGCAACAATACTGTCTCTGTGCTCAGTCGTACACTAACAACCAGCCAGGAAGAAACACTTGGATGCTTTGTTCACAGCCTTTCAAACACACATTATCCCAGTCAGCCAATGAATTCACAATAGAATCCATCTGTGGGACTTCCAGCGTTTGTTTGCTGGTATTACTCATGACGTGGGGATAAAAGTCTGTCTACGGTCACATGCCGACTTTAGCACAAGGAGCAGGTGTCTGTAAGGCCGATTATTAAAAAGTACTGTATATACACATATATCTGTTCTAAGGTCTCAACACGGTCAAAATTATTTACATTTTTTTCATTATTAGACTTCTATGGATAAATGTGGTCTTAAACGTATGTATGCCCATAAAGAATCCGGTACTAGTTAGTATGGGCTTAATTCAAACAGATTATCACTGTATGGAATATAAAGGTTGTATTGATGTATAGTAAATTAAAATACTCCAAAATACGACACTACAGCAGGCAACAATGTGAAAATATGATCTGGCTGACTTGTACTCTGGTGGGTCTTAAAGGGTTAAACATTAAGCTGGTTTTATGGTCAGGTTTGGGTTAAGACTTCAGGAAAAATAAATAAATGTAATGACCTGTGACATGACGGAAAAAGGACTGTGTGTGCCGGGCAGTGATGTAACAGGTCAGTCTTAATAGCTGATTAAACAGAAACAGACTGAAACCTCCTCTGCACTTCGTGCTGACAGATTCCTGCTTCATGAATCATTTCTGCTCCTTTATTCCGGCTAAATGATCCAGATCTGACCAGCTACAATGAAAGCTGAAGTTTTCCAGTTAAAGCCTCAAAATTACAGTGAAATTAAAAACACTTGGAGATTAAATGAGGCTGTTCACTGACTGTCTTTGTTTCTGTGTGAGCAAAACAGGTTGTTCACAGTGAAAATACATCCACATACATTCCTGCTCTAAACTCCAAAATTAGTCCCCATTTCTTCATATTTCTCATATTGAGCAATAATTCTTCAGGCTGTTTTTTTTTCCTTCGACTGTCACAGCTTTTTCACTCATGTTTAGTCTTTGTTCCTGACCATTTTTTATTCCCATTTCTTTAGTTTCACGTGTGAAACCAGCAAAGATCAGACAGCCTAACAGACAGACGAAACTTCCACTTATTAACCTGGAAGTTACAGACTTAACTTTCTCATCTCTGAATAAAAGCCCAACAGATTCCTGCACAGCTGGAATATAAAGGAAGGGAAATCCTTTCACTTCCTGCTGCTGCAAGAAAAGGAGGGTGGCGCTCCCTCAACACACAGGATGTAGACGTCTTTTTCTACTTCTTTGAACTCGTACATTCCCACACGGATCTAACCTGAATTTTGACCCCATTAAACAGTGGTCAAAGCGTCTTTGAGGTTTAATCAGTAATCATGATGGTTTTTAGCAACTAAGCTACATGCAGGTGATCCAGAAGAGCATGAGGAGCAGATCTTACCAACACATTCTCCAGACACCAGCACTGGAGCCTTAAAATGTTCCTCAGATGCTCCACAGGGTAATAAGTTAGAACAGTGGCTTTCAGTCTGGGGGTCGGGAACCCCATGGTGAAGGTAAGATCATTTCAGGGGGTCACCAGATGGGATTTTTAGCAGGGGTGTCAAAGTTAAACCATTAATTTAGTAAATTCATGGACATTTGCACCTTATTTTTTTTTTTACATATTTACGCATAAACAACAAATTGAGTACACATGCCGTACTAAAAGTCAGAATGTCACACCATCTCTGAGAGACAAGCGGATTTGGGGCATGCAGGTTCCTTATCTCACCCATGAACCACGTTGTCATCCTTATTTATGAAGATTCTGATAGTTTCCAGCCTTAAATTTAGATGGCCAATAATCACTAAGACGTCGCATAGGGGTGGGGGTCATGGCTCAAAAGGTTTGAGAACCACTGAGTTAGACGACAAATATCTTCTCTTGGAGATGTTTCAGTTAAATCAGCTGGTGACAGTTTAAAAAACACCAGAATATCTTCACAAACGTAAGCTACAAGTGTGTGTTTGTTTCATATTTTTGGTATTAGCACACAGCATGTGGTAAATCCCATTGCACTGTGCTCGGGACAGACGCTCCTCCACACCTCAGCTGTCAGGAAAGTCTGAAGAATCTCAGAACTTCATGTGTGAACAGCAACTCTGCAAAAAGCCCGGAAAGGACGACCTTTTATGTTCAATGTATTTTCTACAAATCAGAGTCAGAATCCTGCGCGACTCCAACACAGATGTAGGTTGATTGTTCTAAAGTTACTGGAGTACATATTTGATAAGTTTTAGCCAGCTGACCACTTCAGCCCCAAAACTTTTAACCCTTTAGGGTTACTTCAGTTTACCCTTTAAGATCATTAGAGCAGTGGTTCCCAAACTGTGGGGCATCCACCCCTAAGGGGGTTTAGCAGCAAAGGTTAAATAAGGTGAATAGTTTTTTCACGGCTAGCGAATCATAAATGAGCCAACGACTCATCAACTACAGACATTTCAACAACTCCCCCAAAACAAGACAAGAAAATATTACAAACCATGTCTTGCCCTGGGCTTTAGCAGCACAGTGGTGGGAAATGAAAAGAGACCACAGTCTGTTGGATGTAATAAATATTAGCAAAACAGCAAATGTTAGCTGACACTGTGTCACAGGACGTCGGTGGTGAGGACTGATGAGGCAGACGGACACGAGAATCCAGGACTTAATCAAAAGAAAAGGTTAACAGACAGACTAGGACACGGGGAAACCAGCGATCTGACAATGAGTAACAGAAACCAAAGGGGCATATATGCTGAGGACGACTAACAGGGAACAGGTGAAGTGGATGAAATGACTGAACCAGGTGAGCTTAATCAGGAACAATGAGCACAGGAAAACAAGGGTGAGATTCAAAAACACCAAAAACACATAAGACCCATGGACAAAATAAACTAGGGAACAGAAATGAGCCAAACACCATTAACCATGACACTATGAACACTTGGGAACTTCACTGGGACAACCACTTCCAGTCTTTTTTATAAATAGCTTCAATCAGTTTATTTATTTTATTAATTTACTTTTATTTTATATGATTTATTTATTCAAGGACTCCCTTATTTTTTTTCCTGGTTAAATCAAATCAAATTTTATTTATAGAGCACTTTTCATGCACCAAGCAACACAAGTGCTGTACATAATAAAAGCAAATTACGCATATTAAAAACAAAATTTAAAAGCCTTCACACATCAAAGAATATAACAAAAAATAAAACGGCACACTGGCATACAAACTCACACACATAACAAGGCGCATGTACTTTCCCCCCATCCACCCAGACGCCATTCTGTACCAACATGAACTCCACCCCTCGTTACCGTCTCCGAACTGAGTGTTAGTATAAAAATAATAATGAATTAAAAACATCTGGCTTGACGCTGCTGTGAGGAAATGATTTCTTGGGGATCCAGTCACATCGGAAGCCAGTCCACCCATGACCACAGAGGACGCCACCACAGGAACCAGCCAGGTCAGTGCAGGCCAGGGTCCACACCACAACCACAGGGCAGCAGTGCAGGACCCCCAGCCCCCAAACAAGGGCAGTTACCATGGCAACAACCCCGCAGGCAGCAGGCAGAGCCACCGGTGTGAAGAATCCTCAGGAGGAAACACTGGAGTTAAACAGTAAAAACAAGAATAGATAAACTTATAAACAATAAGAAGTGATAAGAGTGACAATAATGAAAATACAGATAAAGAAGTTCAGGCAAAATATAAATAAAATAAAGTGAAGGTATTTATAAAAACTGTACCTGGGTAAAAGTAAAACAATAAAACACTAAAACAGCCACATAAATATGTGTTAAAAATAATATAAAAATATGATTAAATAAGCAAAAAGCTAAAAAATAACAAATAAAATTCAGCTATAAGCTAAAAAGAAAGGTCTTGAGCCTGTTTTTAAAAACACCAACAGTCTGCAGCCCTGAGGTTCTCTGGCAGGCCGGTCCACCTCCAGGCCCGTAGTGCTGGAACGAGGCCTCACCAGAAGTCTCGGTTCTGGCTTTAGGAACAACCAAGAGGCCACTACCAGAGGACCTCAGGGTCCGCAAGGGTTCATAATCTAAAAGCAGGTCTGATAAATAAGAAGGCCAAAGACCATTAAGACATTTATAATCAGCTAAAAGAACTTAAAACCAGTCCTGAAACGCACGGGGAGCCAATGCAGCGGTTTTAAACCTGGTGTGATGTGTTCCCGCCCTCTGGTCAGGACACCTGCTGCTGAGTTCTGGAGGAATGAAGGTCAGAAAAACACTAAATGAATAAACCTTATCGTTTTATTAACTTATTTTAAATTGGCTGAGAATTTACAATAAAAAATGCCTAAATGAAAATTTAGAGGGTGTTTAATATTTCATGTTTTTTAGATGTAATGTTTCAGCAAACAGGTTCATTCTGTGTCTGAGCAGAAAAACACGTTAATATGTCACAGCTGGATTATTTCTCACTTTCCATGTGGGACAGAAATGTCCTGGGATTCTGGGATGGCCCTGATCATACCAAGAACAAACAAGCATAAGGTAGACAGGAAGGACCTCCTGCACCAATAGCCGCGGACCTGAAGAAGCCTCTGACTGAACAGCTAAAGGGTTTGCAGCTCATTTTGAGCATCTTGTGCAGCCTTAATATTTTTTAAATAGCTTCAGGGCTCCAGAACAAAGCTAAGTTCAAATTAATCCTTAAACTAAATTTTGACGTCGCTATGTCCTGATTCACGTTCACACCTCCGCAGGTCCCAGGTTGCAGCTCAGGAGACACACCGACCTCCCGCAGCAGCGAGTCCCCGCAGGCTGCTCGGACCTGCAGGGACTACAGACCCTGGACTCATGGATGGAGGAGCTGAGGGAAGGAAACTCCCCCTGGAGGCGTTTCTCTCGGGTTTAAGACACAACGCCGTTAATGAACGGAGCCGTTTCTGCGTTTCACCCCGACGGTGAAGAGCCTCTCGGTTGGAATTACTCCGCCAGGATTTTACCGTTAACTAGACCCTGTGTACGGATGGGCACCAACCCAGCGTGGTAGAAGCTGTGCTGCAGAAATGATTCTGTTTGATGAAATTTAAAGCAGTTCTGGAAAGTCACCAGCTGGTGTTTTACAGTCCGGGGACAGACTCCAGCTTCGGGCGGACCGAGCAGCCGTCCAGACCTCCGCTGCTGTCGGCTTCAGCATCTTGTCCAGGTCCGTTTCAGATCCCAGCTGAAGTTTCTGTGCTTTAGCAGCTGCAGCGAGGCCTCGGCCTCTTTAATGGTCTTATTGTTTGTTTTTACCGGTATTTAATGTCCTCTGTGTGGAAATACTGCAGCACAGTAAAAAGACAAAAATGTGTGAAGCTTAAACAGGATGCGAGTTAAGGAATTATCTCTTTGAGCAAACCTGAAAGCTACGTTATAATAAAGAAATCTTTCTTTAGTTTAGGTATTTGCAGAAGTAGAAGTTGGACACTGGGACCACGCATGCAGCTGACTGTGAAATACACAACATCTAAATTTTAAAGTTGTTTTAAGCAAAATGCTCCAAAATTTTAAAAAGTACCAGTTTTGTTACAACATTATGATATAACAGAGGCGTAGCAGAAATGAAGTGTATGTGTCACCCTACAGAAAGCCGTCAGTGTAAATGTACAGTAGTGGAGTAGAGGGACAGTCCAGCAGCATCTGATGGAAACGACTAAAGTACTTTAAAATGTACTTTAATCCAGGACTATATTCAGATAGTTTACTTGCTGATTTTTATTTCATTTGTCTGACAGAAGTCCAGCTCAGACCCAGAGATATAAAACGTGTCTCAGAGGAGCAACAGATGATATTTTCATTTTACTGATGGATATTTTTAATTGTATTCTATAAAAGTTGAAAATGCTGTATACCACACATTTGTATTTTGTCTCATCAGCAGGCTATGTTCAGTTGATTTTCAGATCAAATAGCTCTAGCTGGAAGCAGCAAAACGCTTTTTTGATAAAAGTGGAACGGTTACTAAACTCCATCCACTGTAAATCTGCTTTATTAACTTCCAAACAGCCATGAACAGCTGGATCTGTCCAGGTCGGTCTCATGTCCCATCATCACCGTTCATGTTGCCATGATGAAGACCTGGAACATGCAGAGCGTGTATGGGGAGTCTGACTCATTTTTCTGCTCTGTATGCTGATTTCTTGTCATCATGCAGGACAAATTCATGTAATTCTACCATTTTACTGTTTATTTTCCAGCCTTATGTCACCCGCTTTGCTCCATGATGATTTAAACAAACGGGTGAAGTTTTCAGCCTCCTGCTTCTTTGCTGGCTCTGTGTTTTCCAGCTCTGGTGCCTGGGAGGCATCAGCCGGACCCGGTGTGTCACTCTGCCAGCGGGCTGCAGAATCTGGTGTGTGGGTGATGGCTTCAGCATGGAAGCTCTAACAGACTAAATATGTGAGCAGACATCAGGTTCAACTTGTTGGTGCAGAGTCCTGCAGGACTCATTCCAGGTTTCTGTTTACTTGTCTGCTTACTTCCACTGTGTGTTTATCCTGGTGCTCGGTAGCTGATTCAGAGATGTGTCTAGTTTTCTGGTTCTGCGAGTTTACGTCTTGAACTTGTAAACTTCTAAGAGCTGCTTCAGCCTTTCACAGCCACTAAACTACATTATTATGTCACATTAAACACCTCCAGCCAGGTTGAGTGTCTCTAGAGCAGCATACTGTGTGTTGGTGTAAAATGTATTTGCTAAATGAAAACTATAGTTTTTTTTAAACAATGAACACTTTATGAAATAAAATTTATTCCATACGGGAAATTATAATTTTATAAAAATATAAGTTGTTGTTAGGTATTATGTTAGCTGTTATGTAGGAAAGGTTAGGGGTCACAGGAAAAATGGCAGACCTGCGATTTTCTGGGAGTTTTTCCACATGTGAGCAGCATAAAAGCTGAACGCTGCTTTTCCATGTTCCAACTCTGGGAACAGGAAGTAGTCCCTCAGGTCTGGTTGATCCCAGACTTGAGGGATCTTGTTGATCTTTTTGATCCCTCAGGTCCTGAATGAGAAGATCCTGAATGTAATTTGGCCCCAAACCATTCAGTACTTTGTAAACTAACAGCAGGATGTAGAAATCAGTGTGAAGATCTAAAGAGGACTGGAGTTCTATAACCTACTTTCCTACTATTAGTAAGGACTCGAGCTGCAGTGTTCTGGACTAAATGCAGCGGTCTGATGGACTTTAGGGAAACAAAAAAAAGTCAATAAGCTGATAGTAAATATGAAAAATATGTAAATAAATAAAATCAATAAATAAATATGTACAAGAACATGTTAAATAATAGATATAAATGAGAAAACAAAAATGTGCAAATATTAAAACTAAATAAAAAGATTTAAAAATCAAATTGGATCTTCTGTAAAATGAAGTTTCTTTACAGACGATTTTCCGTCCAACAAGTGTCTTTATGTCCCACTCTAGTTCATCAGTTTGTTGTAAACAGCAGTTTTCTTCGTTTCCACCACAGCACCAGACAGGACAGACCGTTACAAACCCTTCTCATGGATTCAGTAAAAACAGACCAACGTCCACTTAAATCAGGTGACTGCTTCATACGACCCTTCATGTCTGTCTGACGACCATTTAGAGGGGCCCAGGCCCTCGTTTGGGAACCTTTGGAGTGAAGCAGGTCCAACAGAAACTTTCTGGTGTTCATTTCAGATGTCCAGAAGCATCTCAGCTGACGGGATGTAGAGTCCAGCTAACAGTAAAACTGTTCTGGTTCTAGTGTTTGTATCTTTTCATTTTCCTGCATCTTATCTCCAGATGTTGCACATCTGCCCCTCCTGTGTTGAGGTTAAACATCAGGGTGTGGTTACTGGTCATGCAGCATGCGTGTGGAGGTCAAGAGAAGTGTAACTCTGCAGCAGGAGTTCGTACGTGGACGTGTTTACCCGTAAAGCTGGATGGGAGGAATAATGTGAGCCTTAATTAAAGAAGTGTGTGTGCCGAGTGTTACACCATCTGCTGCAGCTCTGCTCATCATGCTGGAGGACTCCGCCCTCGACCACATGCACGTGCTGCGTGTGCACGCAGGCAGGCAGGCGCTGTGTGGAGCTGAAGGACAGACTAATGATAGGCCCGACGTGTTGGCTGCAAACATGATGCTCAGCTGACCTGAGGCTGAGCGAGGGCGGCCAAGTGGCCTTCACCATGTGATGATGAGTATCATTTACCTTCCTGATGTGCTGCCTCAGAGTTCAGGACGTTTACTTAAGCGTGTTGTCTGTGTTTTATCTAGGAAACATCACGGTTTAAGAACTGGCGATAGGAACTTTTAACAATTTAAAGTCAAATGTGCAGCTTAAGTAACGTGCATCATCCTGCAGGGACCCACAGCTGTGTGTCTTGTGACGAGGCCTTTGATACTGGTGCTTTTCTCAATTTTTCTGTATGTTTTGGACCAATTTGACCTCTCTGTGCATCTAGAGATGGAGCTGATGAGCCACGGATACCCTCCTGGATCAGCCACACAAGTAGTCCGTGAGCCAAAGTAATGTGTATGTCCAGTTCTGACGAGCTTGGAAGAGGATATTTGGTCTGACCAGCTTTATTCTTCTTCAGGTCATCCACTCCAACAGGTTTTGCTGAGAGAAATGCTGTAAATAAGTTTCTGAGTGTCATCACTGGAGTTTGACAGGGGTACTGAGGATTGTCATGGAAACCAGTTCAGATGAGTCCAGTTCAAGTACACAGCTCAGAAAAAAGAAAACACTTAAACACTACATTATATATACCGATGAATGAAATATTCCCGTTAAAGTCTTTATTTATTACATGGTGGAAGGTGTTGGGAACAAAATGACTTATGATGATGAATGGAAATGAATATCATGAACCCATGGAGATCTGGATTCTGTGGAAAGATCAGATCCCAGGCTGACCCAGCTTTTGGAAAAACTCACTCTTCTGTGATCATCAGCATGCATTCTAATGTTTGTGCAGGTAAATGTGAGGACAAAGCTGAAGCTGCACCTTTAACTGGACAAAGCGGTGGTTTTACTTCTTATTAAAAACGTGAAGAAGTCGTGCGGTGGTTGTAGTTCTTATTGAAAACGTGAAGAAGTCGTGTGGTGGTTGTAGTTCTTATTGAAAACGTGAAGAAGTCGTGCGGTGGTTGTAGTTCTTATTGAAAATGTGAAGAAGTCGTGCGGTGGTTGTAGTTGTTATTGAAAACGTGAAGAAGTCGTGCGGTGGTTGTAGTTCTTATTAAAAACGTGAAGAAGTCGTGCGGTGGTTGTAGTTCTTA
>JBAFTC010000021.1:1419325-1429330 GCA_037177435.1 Melanotaenia nigrans
AAACAGGAGAATTTATTTATTTAATTTATTTCAGATTTATTTATTTTATACCTTTAATGTATTTACATAAAGACTTGTTTTTTTGTAAAATCTTTTTGTAATTAGTCATATTTTAAATTACACACACACATTTTTTTAATTCTACCTTGAATTACAACTTTATTGTTGAATTATTTTAAGTTAATCTGTTTTGCACATATTTGTTTTACATATAAGTAGAACTGATTTCTGGTTGGTTTATTTTCACATGAACAAGTAAAAAAAAGTTTATGTTGATCCATCTAAACATGACAAACTATTTTTAACTGAAAAATTTAAGTCATAATATTATAATAATAAAAAATCATATTCTATTTTGTGTCATTTTAAAGTCCTTGAAAATAACATTTTAATTTCTGTCTTTATTTTAAATCCAGCTTTATTTGTAATGTTAAAACTTTCTTTTTATTGTTCTTTCATTTTATATATATATATAAAAAGATGCAGACAGTATGTCTCAGTCTTTCTTCCACCCCTTCACGAACGTGTGATTAATGATGAGTTGAGTTTTCCGGACTGGTCGACCCACAGTGAACCCACCACGTTCCCTAGACTTTCATCCCATCCTGCTAAAAATCAACGTCCCAGCCGGAGTCTTCATCAGGAGGAGGCTCGTCTTTGTCCTGTGGGAAGAAGTCGAAGTTGCTGCTGTCCAGCGGTCCGCCCACCTGAGGGAGACACGCAGGAAGTTAACGCTCCCATCAGCGCACCGTCACCATGCCAACACCCTGATGGATACCCACTGAGGGTGTGAATGGAGGCTCCATGCTTCCCCGCCGCAGACCGTCCCAGTTGAAGCCCTCAAACCACCTGAAGGACAAACACACGTTGCCATGACGACAGCCTCAGCTGCCACAGCAAAGCAGAGAAGATGATTTGGCTCACTTGTGTTTCTGGACGTCTTTCACACCGTTCTTCTGGTTGCCGAGCCTCTCCGGCGGATTGTCCCTGAGACACAAACACACACCGTTAGCAGCGGAGAACCAGCGGACCGCTGGACAGAACCTGTGCCGCTCAGGAGAACCTGCAGAGACGCTTGATGAGGTTAGCGGCGCTCTTCGTGATCTTCTTGGGGAACTCGATCATGTCGATGCCTCTCAGGATGATGTTGTAGGTCTTCATGGGATCAGAGCCTGAAAAAGGTGGACTGCAGACCGAGAAAGGAGACCAGAAAGTTTTACCTGCACGAGCTCAAAGCTGGCTGGATGCCAGTCACAGGTAACCAACGGCAACACATCCATTCACTCAAGCTCCAAACTATCTGTGTTAAATGTGATTTCACTGCCGCACCTCCCACTCAGCAGCTCAAACACCAGAATTCCCATCGACCAGCAGTCAGCCGAGCTGTCATGGCCTTTGTTCAGGATGATCTCAGGGGCAACGTACTCCGGCGTCCCACAAAATGTCCATGTTTTCTTACCCAGATCCACCTTCTTAGCAAAGCCGAAATCTGCCTGAAGAGAGGAAGCAACACCGCGTTTAGGTTTCTGAGAATTTCCACATTTTTCATACGGAAACATATCAGGAGGAGACATCTGCACCAGCTTGGCGTATCCTCTGTGGTCCAGAAGGATGTTCTCAGGTTTGAGGTCTCTGTAGATGATTCCTTTGGAGTGGAGGTAAGCCAGAGCCTCAATCACACACGCCGTGTAGAAACGAGTGGTGCCGTCATCGAACGAGCCCCTGAAAGATGAATATTTTATAGCTTTTTGTCCAATCCAAACCTCCAGATGGTAAATAGTTTAACATGATACGGTGTCCTCGAGAGAAAAGCTGCACATATATAACATTGATGATCCTCTCACAACCTCTTCTAAGATCTTTTTAATGCATTGTGCAGGTCACACACCTGTCTCGAAGAAGCGACCACAGTTCGCCTCCAAGGCAAGCCTCCAGCAGCATGTAGAGATACTTGGAGTCTCTGAAGGTACGATACAGCCTACAAGAAAAGTCAGGTTTTTCAATATGAGGTTTTTCAATATGACTCCAAGAGGTTGGATGGATGAAGAGGACAGTTAGATGTGAGATAAACTACAGAAGTCTCCCCCCACGCAGCAAATAGCAGGGCATGAACTGCCCTCAGTGAATGCAAACAGGGAAACAGTCTTAGTTGACTCTGCTTCCAGTGTTGTGCGTACACATGTTGACCGGCAGCGTCGGTGCAGTCCTGCTGTGAAGTGGCAGGTGGAGGTGAAATGAGAAGCTGCAGCGTGCACATCACATGCACGATGTGTCACACATGACTCACATAAATATTACGTGCTGTTTGCAGAAGATTCTGACAGTTAAAATATAAAATGTCTATGCAAGTTATGTTTGCCTGCACTTAAAAAGCAGTTAGAACGTCAGCCTCACACACTTCTAGTTGTGGAGCTGAAGCCTCCGTCCAGTTGGAGGACATCTGCAAGTCCTCACCATTAAAAAAGCCATTTTGAAAGAACAAGACCCAAACCGCCCAGTTCACCCCGCCTGCAGCCTCCGCCTGCAGACCCGTAACTAACCTGGTTAGTTACAGGTTTCTCTAGTTCAGTGTTTCATTCTCACTTCAAACTTAAAACAAGTGAAATAAACTGAACTTTAAACTTCCTGCTGTGTTCAGAAGAAAACAGCTTCACACAGCTTTAAGCGGATCCTGCTGACTTTTTACCTTTTAACTAATAAATCCTGGCACTTCATCCTTCTTTGTCATGAATATTTCCTTTTATTACATTAATAAGAAGTTTATAGAAATATCTTATCTGTTGCTGTTTTTGTCTGTTTAGTGACGGTAAACCAAAAGTCATCACATTTTCTTTTTATAGCAAGACTTTTAAAGAAAACACTTTTGAATTTAATATTGAGTTTTTGCTAAATAATGTAATTAACTGTGAGTAATCATAGGAAATGAGACAATTAATCTCTATTAAAATGTTTAATTGCTGCCCAGCACTAGGTAACATAGATTAAATCCTCTAAAGCAGCCTTTCACAAGCTGGGGGTCACTGGATGATCTCAGGGTATCACCAGATCATTGAAAATAAATTATTATTAGGGCTGTCAAAATGAACGTGTTAATGCAAAGAGAACAATCCATGGAATTAAAGCACATTTGTTGTAATGCAATAGTTATAACTCATGCCACATTAAAAATCTGGATTTGGCTTTAACCCCGTTATCCTCCTTATTTCCTTTTTTCATGCGTCTATGCATGAAATCTGCACGGTAACTTCTAAATCATCTTTCAATCATTTTAATGTCAGTTATGATTTCATTATGAGTTCATTGTGATTTTTCTGCCTTTTACTACTTTTTACTGCTTTCTTTGCGCCGCCTGTAAAGCTTTTAATGTTTTATGTAAAGCACCTCGAACTGTCTTGAAATGTGCTGTAGAAATAATTTTGTCCTGCCTGTGAAGACACCAACATATGTTTTCTGGTTCATGGCTTACAAAGTTTTGGGCTTAACGTGGTACTCTGTAAACAGCCTGAACAAACCCGGAGCAGAACAGAACTGACCTGATGATAAAAGGGCTGCAAACCTCCATCATGATGCTGCGCTCAGACAGGATGTGGCCCTGCTGGCTGGTGTTCACCACATGTTGCTTCTTCAACACTTTCAGAGCAAACGAGCGACTGGGATCGCTCCTTACCTGAACCTGAACACACACACACACACACACACACTGTAGGCATCCATCAGAAACATCTTATGAGGGTGGTGTAGACGCTCACCAGCTCCACACGGCTGAAGCCGCCCAACCCGAGAGTGGAGACGATTCTCAGATCGCTGAGCGAGAGGCTGGAGGATAAATCAGCTTCGGCTTGTCGTCTGCTGAGAAGAAGAAAGACACCAAAGTAATCTTCAGTCAGGGCAGGAAAAGGCTTCACATATAAAAAGATGATTTGGTGAATAAGGAATAAAGGAGGGAAGAAAAAATGACTTAAAAAAACAAATAATTAAACTGAGAATGACATGGAAATATAAATAAATAGCAGTATTATTTTGAGTGGTAGCCTTGTGGTTACAGAGGTGGGCTTGGGTCTGGAGAACCTGGGTTCAAGTCCCTGGGCTAGCAACTAAGGTAAAAACCACCGTGGGTCCCTGAGCAAAGCCCTCAACCCCCAACTGCTACCTGGACGCTGGATTCTAGCAGCCACTGCTACTAGCAACTAGGATGGGTTTAATGCGGAGAAAGAATTTCCCAGCTTGGGATTAATAAAGTATAATAAATGAAAAATTGTACAAGTTTGGTAAATCTATTTTTTATTTTTTATTAGAAATTATCTCTAAAAGTAGTAAATCCTTACATTTATAATCAAGAGCTGATGTTTTTGTTCCTGTAAACAGCCTGCTTGTCTCCATGGCGATGCTTTGAAAAGTCAGATGAACTTTTCATCCGCATCATCTTACATAAACCTCTGAAGCGCATCTGAACTCACGCGGCATTGATGACCTCATCGCTGTCAAGCTGCGCGTCGCTGCCTCTATCCAGTCCTCCAATCAGCTGTTTGAAGGACCTGAGACACACAGAGGCCTCTGTGAGACAGAACCAGCGTTTCAAACTGAAAATTCACGCTGAACAAAGATCCCGACTCACTCTCTGTCCATGACCAGACATGTGACGTCTCCCACAGCCGTGACGCTGGCGGTGCGGACGTCCTCGCTTCAGCAGAGGAAACAAGCTGTCAGTGCTGCTTCTGTTGCACTAAAATTTACTCTTTCTGCACACAGTTGCCTTCGTTTATTGCACATAATCAATAAGCTTGTTTTTAAATATGTTAGAGAAATACTGATGATTGCTGTGTTTCACCCCTTCAGAGCCTGCTCTCCAAACCAGTCTCCTTTAGAAAGAGTCTTCACCATCACCTGCTCCACACTGCTCCACACCTGCTGAGAAACTCTCACCTGTGGGGAGGGGGGATCACATACATAACTTTATTCATAAAGCACCTTTAAAACAGCAACAAGGCCACGGCCGCTGCTAGCTATTTGGGTGCCCTAAGCACGGCTGCTTTGTGGTGCCCCCCTTTTTTTCAGTCTGCATATAATAATACATTCTGCGATGTTTGGGTTAATTTTTTTTAGAAAAATTTGCCGTTTTTAATGGTCACCACTAAAATCAGCCCAATGTATAAAATGCTATTAAATCACATACAAATTTAATTCAAATATTTGTGAAAAGAGATTTTCTTTTCAAAATATTGTGCCATATGCATTAACACAGTCATATCGGTCAGATTTAGAGGGGAAATTAGCCTAAATGGACAAAAATATACACAATGATGCACAGTTCTCTTAATCTGCTCAAAGTAGAGTTCCAGATGTAGCACAAGACCAGGAGCTTCAGTTTGGTATTATCAGGCTGTAGAACTGTAAGATGAGAAGATAAAATCTTACTACTTTAACAGTTACTTTCACATTAACAATGGCACCAAACAATGAATAGATAAATAAAAAAAACATGAATTAACCACAAATGTAATAATGAAAAGAAAAGAAAGACGTGTGTAATGTCTGAAAAACTTTGTCTGTCAAGTTTTAAGCAAAACCAAACACAACAGAAAAGAAGATCGGTGGGAGGGACCGGCTCTAATAGTCTGGTAATTATAGTCAATAAACAATATGTTAGATTTGTTTTGTTTAAGAATTAAAATACTTCATATTGCAACAGGCTGTAACATATTACTTGTAACTGTCATGTTAAGTTTGTTACAAAATCACTTCAGATGAGATAAAATATATTTTTACTGAGTAGTGACATTTACAGAGAGTCACTGAACATATCAGAAGCTTGTTCAATGCAGTGAACAATAACTTGTCTCATGTAAAATCTCTGATTGGCTGGAAGTTACCGGGGCGGTTCTCTCCGTGTTTTCTGTGTGTGTGGAAAGGGGGCGGAGTCAGTCGTGTGGCTGATGCTACAGCTGTTAGCGGCTAATAGTCGAGCTTGTTTGTTTGTTTTTGTCTTCCTGTTAATAAAGCTCAAAGGCCATCAGTGTCTACAGAAGGCTGGTCTGAAAGACAGCACAGAGGTTCTGATCATGGTCACATACCACACCAGACTGGATCCCAGCTGTAGGCTGTGGAAAGAGGACTCTAAAAAAATCCAGGACATAGTAGCATGGTGGAAGTACAGACAGGCAGGCCATACCTGGAAGGCCATGACCAGAGTGGCACCAACTGATCCCAGGAACACCATCAGAGATCTTCAGTCTTACAAACTGCTGAGATACTATGAAGGATCCTAGGGACCGGTTTCAGAGACGGGGCTTATGCTTGCTGGTCTCTTTTTCCTGTCCTGTCCACCCCAACTGCTCAAGGAAGATGGCCGCCATCCCTGAGACGCGTTCTACTGGAAGGTTCTTATTCCTGTTAAAAGGAAGTTTTTCCTTTCCACCGTCGCCCATTGCAGCTCAGGATGGGAGATTAAATGGAAGTCCATTTTCAATGCAATCATTGGTTTTTCTTTACCACGCTATTATTTATTAGTAATTAAATGACTGGATCACAATGAATTGGCTCGAAATAATTTGTCCAGAAAATGCCCTGAGAGGACGTTGCTGTGAGTTGGTGCTATAAAAATAGAGCTCAGCTGAACTGAAGGCTAGTCTCCCAAGATGTCTGCCTTGAGTCTGGGACTCAGACTTGAATCGCACTTAAGTTGCATTTCCAGTGACTTGTGAACGTCACACAGACATCAAAACATTGGCAGCTCTGGTGAAAGCAGCTGTTGCTGCAGCGCCTGTAACTTTTGGGCTTAAAAACTTAATAAAAAGGGATCAGTATAGGGAAGGAGAAACAGCCCGATGTTCTTTATGTGTGTACGCAGCTTTAAATAACTTTAATCTCATTCTGGATTAAACTAAACCAGTAGCAGGAGGGATGATTAAAGCTAATCTAAGAATAAGTTGATTCATGAACTAATCACTCAGAGGGGACGGTTTAACTTCTGGAGGAGTAAACCAGTGATTTTCTCCATCACCAGTATTAAACCAATTTCCTCTGATTTATGCCTTTTCAATGCCAGTTTCTTCCAAAACGTCTAAAAGCAGCTATAATTTAAGAGAAGTGATGTATAAACATGAGAAGTGTGGAACAAATATCAGTGACTTACATGAAGTTGTTGTAGTTTCATTTTTATTCATGTTTGTTCAAAGCAAATATCACAGTTTTGTTTTGTTTTTTCTTTTCAGTTGAACTTTTATGGTTTTTAAATAATAATGTAGTGGTTTAAATAACATCTTTTAAAAAACTGAAATTACCTCTTTTTTTTTTACCTTTGCCTTTATTTTGAAATTCATGGTAGTGCGTGGTGTTTTTGACTCTAATCCGGGTTTTTATTATCACCAGGTTTGCTTAGATTAATCCAGGTCACATATCCTCAGACTAACAACCTTAAACTGAGATTAGGACGTGGCTTAATCTCAGGCTTAAATGTGCCATTTTAACTGGTTTAGATTAAGATCCAGTTCTGGTTTACTCTACACCCTGCCTCTGAAACCGGCCCTGGAGCTCCCTGGCCTGGGCCATGTAAATATGTGTGAGAGACATTGAAATGAAGTCTTAATCATAACCATTATACATAATTCTAATGTCTATAATAATAAAAAATGAAGAGCAGTGAATCTGACCTGGCCTGATAAATCTGTCTTCCTCACCTGTCCTTCACTGATGATGAAGAATGTGTCTCCAGAAGCTCCCTGACGGATGATGTACTCTCCATCTCTGTAAAGAGTCTGACAGAGGGGAGGTTATCTGATTACTGAACCATCAGAGGGAGAAACCTGAAGATTAGAACCATGTCGGAAGGTCCCACCTCCTCCAAAGCATCAGCCAGTTTACTGAGAACGTCCTCGGGTAGCGTCTGGAAGGAAGGAACGCTGTGAGGAGAGGTCACAGTGAGACGTGAGTCATGAACACAGCTGGAAGCAGCGGCGTGACGAGCTGATGGCGAGCAGATACCTGCGCAGGAAGTCGGTGTACTGGGACAGCTTGATGAGACCAGTTCTCATCATGATGGTCTGGAAACACTGACGGTCGATGGCCCAGAGCTTGATGTCAGTCAGGGCTGAAGATGATGAGAAAATGTTTATCTTCATCAGCAGCATTTATCCAAATATTAGAAATCCCAATTAATTCCCTCATCTCAGCCCAGCACGATCAGAGTAGTTTATCTACAGGTTCCAGGAAGTCTGCCTGCTCACTTCCTGCTGTCCTGGTTGGGGTTGAAGAGTCAGTCTCTACCCTTCAGGTGGAGTATGTCAAGCCTATTTTTCAGAGGTGGAAATAAATAGTCGATTAAACGATTGAAGGTGGATTGGGACAGTGGGCAGGTGTCCAACCTGTGAACACAAGCTCTGGAAAGCAACCACAGACACAGAAGGCAGAAATCAGCTTCGTCCAAGGCCGCCTGGAGGGACATGTAGGACATGTAGTCACTCCCAGGGGAAGGAGCCGAGGCAGAGCCAAGATGCTTCAGATATTATTCCCAACTGTGAGATGGCAGCGTGTTAAAGGATTAATGCATTAAACTCCTGCCACGTCGTAGGTGTTTGGATGTTGATTAATCTCATTACACCTTGACATAGAAACATGTATATTTTTTTTTATTTTCTAGGATTTATTGAGAAACTTTTAAAGGTGCAGCGTGTAGAAAAAAACATTTAATAAATCATTCTAAACTGTGTTTCTATTTTTTTTTTCAAGTTTCAAGTTGTTTTGTTGTCACATGCACATCCAAGATGGCAGTGAAATACAGTTGTACATGAATGTGCCCATTTACCACTAGTAAAAAAACAAAAACACGGTAATAAACTAAAAAAGTGCAATAATGTGCTGCTATACAGACTGAAATGTGCATATATAATATTTACAATGTGAGTGTTAGCAGCGACTTCAGTTTTTTATTAATTCTCTTAGCTACCATATTTGTGCCACTATTTTTACTACGGTGTCTCTGAATGGACAAACAACTCCGTGTAAAAATGCGGTAGCAGCTTTGTTTGGTAGGTGCTAGAACAGTGGTTCTCAAACAGTCACGTATTACCTCAGACATGTCTGGCTCAATGGTTGAATTTAATAATGCCTGTAATTTACAGATGACTCTGAGTGAGCGTGAGCGCCACCAGTGCTAACATACCAGTTTGTGAACTATGGAGCTAGAGCACCGTTTGGGATACATAGTGTTTTAAAAGCACCATAAAAGAAGAAGTACACATGTACACAACGCTGAAGCAGTTACCTGCAGTCATCGCTGCACCTGAGGCCACTGGATCCACTCAGATAAAACATCTGGCTGAACCACCGTTCATTCACAACATGCTACAGCCACCTTTACCACTAGATGTCAGTCATTTTTGCACACTGCATCTTTTAAAGTTTTCTGCAGGTAAAACTCATCCTGTCATGCGATCCTCATGTTTGATGTTATTTTAGCCATAATGTCCAGTCTCAGGAGAAACCGGTTCATGCACACGACCCCCTGTAGTTGTGTTATTAGACAGAAAGATTTGAAAAATGCCATCAAAGCTTTAATCTGACGGCCGGGTTCATCCTGCTGAGCTCGTCCACCATCAGCTCTCAGGATCTCTCAGATCTTATGAAGAAAAAAAAACCAAGCCGAAGCAAAAGGTGACCACTAACTGCTTTACTCCGCTTCCCTGCCTGCTCCTGTGTTGCCACGGCAACATCAGGCGTCAACCCACATCCATCATGCTTATTTACATGTTTACTATTCCTTTCTACACCCTGACTGACCTCCCCTCCCACACACACACACACACACACTGAGTCACACACACACACATTGATCCTCCACTTTTCATTATCACACGCCATGAACACAATAAAGCTAAATTCCTGTGGAGGAGTTTTACTTCCAGCAGTAAATTTACCCAAACTTTATCCAGTTTACCCAAATTTCCCTGAGGACTCTCCAAAGGGATTAATAAAGTATTTCTATTCTATTCTATTCTATTCTATTCTATT
>JBAFTC010000021.1:1443838-1464825 GCA_037177435.1 Melanotaenia nigrans
CTAAGAATCGTCCTAGGATTTGGCTCCTAGGAGCAACTCTGAGCCGAGGATCTTTAGGAATACGGCCCCTGGTCTTTGTGTTAACAGTCCGGCTCTGTACATGGAGAGCCCTGGTGCTAGATGACCCTGGTGGACTCTAGCATCCACATTGCCTCCTGCAGCAGTTTCTCTCTCCTTTGCAGCAGCAGCAGCACTTACCCATGTTGCCATGGTGATCAGAGTGTGGTTTGTAACGCTGATGTTCAGAGTTGATTGAACCTGCTTTTTGGACCAGGACCCAGTTCTTGTGTCATGTGATGAACCTCAGCCTTTTCTCCCCGTTTCCATGGAGACCATTTCTGATGAGGCTTCAGCCTTCAGAAAGCTGCAGAACCAAGTTAGATGATGACCAAGTCTGACTGCAGGACCCTGACCAAACATGACCTTCTGAGCAGAGGCTACTTACACACAGATGATCCAGGTGTTTAAAATCCTCTGTGTACCTTCTGGTCCCCCTCCAAAACACGATTTATAAATAAAGAAACCTGAACAGGTCCACCAGAGCAAGCAGTAAGGACATGTCATGCCCTGCAAACAGCGCCTACTCTGTATGAGCTGCACACGCTCAGATCGTTCACTAAACTTCTAAAACCCGCCTCAAAACTTCCCACAACCTACCATAACTCACCCGGTTCGTCTTTCACGTTTTCAGTTTTAGTGCTGTGTTCTCATTGGCTGGAAACAGACTTGTGAGCCCGTGTGAGCTTCAGGGTTGCATGATAAATGTAGTAAAACCGGTAATATGCCGTGTATTAAAATCATACAGTTTTACTTCCACTTTCCATCTTTACATGTTAACGGAGATCCTGGCTGACGGGGAGTCCTGGTCCGAGATCAACATTTAGTTTTTCTTATTCTTGTTTATGTGGTGTTGGCCTGCCGAGGGAATTAAGATGGAAATGAGCTTTGCTTTAGTCTTGCATGTTTACACTTTATTAACCCTTTAATGTATCATACATACAGTTTGAGACCTTGTGCATCACTTTATGGTAGAAACTTTGCTCAAATCCTTGTTGTAAAACTTGTCTTCTGCCCCCCGGTGGACACATATTGCCCTACAATAATTTTGACATCACAGAATAATTTATGGTAAATGTACAAAAATATGTTTTATTTTTTATTTAGTTAAAAGGGTCAAATAAAGAGATTTAAGAAAATATGATTTTCTCCCCATTTTTTCTTGTCAGGTTCTGAAAGGTTAATATGTATTATCCCTTTCTTAAAAATAAATAAGAGCTGAATCTTTAAAACAAGAATTCACTTTGTGTTCAGTTTTTAGTCTTCAGGGTTCTCTTTAAGGTGCGCTCCAGCTGATCTTTTCCTTGTGGGATTTTGATCCCAGTTTCTTTTCTCTCTGTTGGGAAGCATCCTGCTTCATCGTCTCTTTACTCCATTCAGATGTTTTTGGCCAAATACATCAAACTTCTCCATCACCTCCTTCATTTTCAGCCACATCTTTAGAAGCTGTTTCCACCTGGAATCCAGGTAAGAAATTTCTTCCTACGACCACATGAAGAGGACACCCTCCACCTTATTCAGCTCATCTATTTTGCAGATCTAACGACTGTATTTCCAACCTGTAGCAGAACTTTACTTTTAAATCTCCAGTTTCCTGATCAGCTGGACCAGCTCTGCAGAAATGATAATTATCTGTAAAAAGTAAAGAAAAGAAAAGCAAACTCAGGTTAAAAATAGACTTTTTATTGTTCTTAGATCATTTTTCTGACAGCAGATCGATGCCACAGACAGAATTTCCCCTTCATGAGTAAAACATGGCAGAACTTTATTGACCAGCACTTTTTTTAAAATCAACTTTCACTTCTGAGGCTCATTCAATCCCTGAAATGCAGGCCTCGCGGCCGAACTCACGCACACACGCAGACACGTTAAAAACACAAAGTCAGTGCTAACGCTAAGTCCCAGACTGTCCACAGCAGCAAAAAGAAAAAAGAAAAGTAGCTTATCTTCAGTGGTTTATGTGCTGACGGTGAAACCTCAGCGCAGCCTTCGCTGTGGCAACGGTAATAAGTCTAGGTGAACTCACGTTGTCTCCCAGCTGCCAGTGACTGATGGAACCTCCGTGATGTGCAAACTCGTGCATAGATGTGAAACAAACAGAAGAACAGCAGCCGTGCATTTAAATCCCGTCAAACATCAGAGGAGGCCACCGTCCGTCCACGCCGGACACAACCCGCCGGCTTTCAGGCAGAAACACGTTTTAAAGGAACAGTGAGCAAATAAAAATGTGTCCACCGCTAACAGCCCGTCTCCTAGCAACCACGTTCACGCTGAGCCATGGTTTCTAGCACCTTCCTGTCTGCAGTCCAACTTCCTGGTCTGGAAACGCTGCTTGTGTCCTGGGTGGAAATCAGCGAGCAGCTCAGCTCAGAACCCGGTTGGTAGGAGAGGCGGCTGCACGGCGCCGTGAAGGGTGAACACGAACTAAACGTGATTAAAAAGACAGCCTGAGGAGGATTCTGGAATAAAATCTCATCTGGAATGATGTTTGACTGCAGGAGGCAGAGGCTGCTCCGGACCCCCGCCTCAGGAAAACCGGGATGATTATTTCTTAAACAAAGTGAGACGACCGTCTCCCCCGACAACCCGCCGTTTTAAAACTGCAACCGTTCAGTAGTACGGGCCGATGTTCTCGTACCCGGCGTAGCTCGGCCAATCAGGGAAGAGGCCGTGTGAGCAGGTGGGGCTGCCGTATCGGTCGAAGTGGATCTCGAAGGAGTCCGAGCGCACGCCCTGCTTCATGTGGGACCAGACGATGCAGTAGTTCTTGCCCTGGTTGCTGTCCCAGTGCTGGCGGCCGTCCACCTCGTAGCAGACGGCGAACTCCACGCGCTCGTGCGGCTGCAGCTCGCCGGGCAGCGCCACCTCGAAGGAGAAGGTGTCGCTGTACGAGCTGGGGTACGTGTCCTTCATGTACTCGCAGCTTACGTCCGTGTGGTTCTTCCACGAGTCGAAGGTCACCCGCAGCTTCACCGACTTCTCAAACGACACGTTCTTGACTTTGACGGTTCCTGCGAAGGCCTTCTCCTTCAGCACGCAGTGCTCCAGGCTCACCAGGTTCTTCTCCAGGCTCTGGCGGAACTGCAGGTAGTCCGAGGAGGGCTGCATGAAGTCCAGCACCAGCTTGTTCTCCTCGGCTGACAGCGTGAGCGCGGAGCTCAGCATCTCCTGGATGTTCAGAGGGACATCAATGGGGTCTGTGAACTCGGAGAAGATCTTCACCCTGGTGAGCGAGAGGCCTTTGTGGTCGGCGAACGTCACTCGTTTCTTGGCTTTTCTGGTGTCGTCATTGCTGGTCCTGGTGTCTTCGGGCTCGGTCTGGTTCACACACTCCGAGCTCTGGAACCTCAGGCAGGAGCTCTGGGCCGATGTCCGTGTTTTCGAAGTGGTCCTGAAGAAGAAATCCTCATGGGACAGGTAGAGGGGCATGGTCATGTCGATCGGCATGTCGGGCTCGGGGGGAAACACGCACAGGGCACTGAAACAGAGAACAGAGGAGACTGTTGGTGCGTTCAAAGGCTCTCACAGAAAATCAGTCATCATAAACACTGCTTCGACTCAGATTGATGTCACTCAGTGTCTGGTTTTAAACTATTTCAATGTTCCTCAAACGTCTCATTTAACTCTTAAGTTGAGGCCTCAGTTTAACTCATTACTGGTTTGGAACCGGACTGAAGCACCGTCACAGCACCGCTGCCATGGAAACACCAGACTTTCAGAAACAAAAGACTCTGAGCTCGTGTTCTTCAGCTTCCACTTCTGTTCAGACCACATCGGTTCTGGTGGTCCAGTTTTAACTGGTCAGAACCTCCATCCCAGCTCCTGATAAAAGGGGGTCCCAGGACTTAAATCAGCAACAGACCTTAAGCCAGAGACCTCTAAAGAACTGAATCTGGACCAAACTAGGCCTAAATAATTTTGTGATTTTGCTGACAAATATTGTGATTTAATCTTTAAATTCCAGCTTTTGTTCAGTGTTGATCCAGAAATCTGTTTGTGACATGAGGACCTGTACGTATGAACGGCTGAGACACGAACGCGTCGCTGACCGACTACATGATGCAACCTGCAGCCATGCGGGACAACATGCAGCTTCATGCAGCTGGAAAGCCTGGATGTCTCTCCATGTCCACCAGGGAGACGCCGCTGAACAAGCTGAATCTACGTCAGTGGAGGTGAACTGAGGCCCTGAGAAAGGCCCTTAACTCCACAACTTCTCCCAGTATAACCAGCGATGGAAGCAGAGGACATTCTGGTGTTTCGTAAGATAGATACAAGCAAAAAAAGGTTTTTCTCTCAACTTTTGTCCACGGCTGACTGGACGGGACACAGGACAGAAGGAGTGGACGCTGCAGGTGGAACCTGGGTCAGACACCTGGAAATTAACCTCACTGCTAAAATCCACGTTTTAACATGAATATTCAGCCGGAGTCCAAAACCAGGACTGGAACCACCTCAGAGGTTAAGAACAATCGAGAAGCTCACAGGGTAGCTCGGGTTACCAGGACCAGGACTGAAGACAGAGGTGATCCAGTTTCCTGGACCCGTCCACAGCTGTGAAAACACCGTCCACATTCTAACCCTGACAGAACCACCCTGCCCCCTCTCAGGATCTGTAAACACACTGCCTCCATGTTGTCCATCCACAGCAGGACGCATGAGGTCCAGGACCAGTTTGTTATGATGGGATGGATAAGACGTCCATTAAAAGCTGGACCCAGCTGGACCCGCGAGCTCGTACGGAGGATGTTAAAGAAAACAGCTGCCTTGTTTGGACAGAGCTGTGCACACAGAGGAGGGCGGGGCCTCGACATCCAGGTTCACCACAGACCTGATCACACAAAGACCACCAACCCCCCACCAGAACACAAACAGAGATCCGAACACCACGGGGTCCGTCCCAGCCGCAGAGAAACCTCCAGATGTAGAAAACCCAACAAACGGACAGGCCCCACCTCCAGGATCGGTCTGGAGTCTGTCCTCTGAAACATCAGCTGGTCCTGACAGAACGCAGCCCAGGAAGACACGGCACCCTGGTCAGGACTCGCCCCCTCAAGGAGACGTTGGACAGACACAAACATGACCACCGGCATGCAGCTCGCTCATGACCTTGCTCTCCAGACAAGGTGACCACCATTCACAAGCTGGTGGGTACACCACCCTCCTGTGACCTCAGAGACCCCTCCACCCACACGGCAGCCAGCCAGGTCAAGGACCAGGAGGACCTGAAGCTGTTAATGACCCAGAGAAAGTTTGAATAACCAGTTCAGTCCGAGAGGAGAGAAATCAAGAACCAGCTGATGAGGACGACTTCAGCTTTAAGACATAAAATCTTCACTTCCTGTCCTTCATGTTTATCTGATAACAGACCGTCAGCTGTTAGACTCCAGCTTGTTTCGGCTCTGCCCACAGCTCCTCTCCTTCTGTTAGTTCAAGTCCACGACCCTGATCCATACCAGCTGATCCAAAGCTGACCCGGCGGGTCCAAGTGGGACACGCTCATTTTGTCCCATTTTACTGCAACTTGTCCCCAAATTTCAACACAAAGTTAAAAAAAAGTTCCATCTGCAGACGTCAGATTCATCTTCTCTCGTCACATTAACCTATTTTCAGGCTTTTGTGTCAGACGTTCAGTCCGAGGCACCGCGGGTGTTTTCCCTGTGGGGGGTTGGGGCTAACACCCTGGAGGTCTGGCTGAGCTACAGCTAACGACGGCTTAGCAGCGTCAGCCTCCTGACTGAACAGCTTCATGTGTCCAAATGATTCTGGAAAAGTCTGTAAAGGATGTTTGTTTAGGCTCAGGTCGTCCTTTAGTTAAACCTGAGCAGCAGCCATGTCGGTGGACCAAATAATAAAGCTTCACTCCTTCATCAACTCCTTTAGGAAACTCTGAAGCATCCTTAATGAGAGAAAAGAGGGAAATCCATCCCATAATTCCCAGCGGCAGCAACATTCAAAGCAAGGCCTGATTATTTTATGTTCAATTGTAAAAACTTTGGGGTAAATAAATGAGGAGAAAAGACAAACACGTAAACAACCTCATTGTTTATGTTCCAGTCAACATGGAGGAGAGTTCAGGAGGAGCCAGCAGGACTCATTTATTCTTTTATTTAACAGAACCCACAGCTTTCTAGAACAATCCGACTACAAAATTCTCTTATTTTAGGAAAATGGATCCTTCTAAATACAGATTTTAAACTTTCTTCTCAGACCTGCGCGTCACTAGCACCACAAACAGCTGTTACCTAAACCCACTTCTCTCCAGCTGGGTTCTGACCCGGACCGGTTCTAGTCCGGATCACACACACACACACCGCAGAGAGCTGGGACTTCAGTGTGCGGCTAAAACAAAGCTCCGCACATTTTGCACACACCCACCTCCCCCATGCTGCGGACCATCCGCCATGTTTGCGCTTTTTCCTCAATGATTTGCGGGTTTTTCCTTTTATTTCTGCCGCTGTTTGCTACATAACTTCAGGTCGATGAACGGGAAGCATCGACTTCATTAATTAATCAGGTTTTAATCAGACGGAGGCGCGTTGCTGTTAAACGCGCGTGACAGATGAACCTAAGTCCGAGTTAAAGTGTTTTCTGCAGGAATCAAAACCTCCACGCAGACCCGAGAGGGACCAGGAGCGTTTTACATCTATTCTGGATTAAAACAAAGATGGCAGCTTGCTGCGCGTCAGACAAAACGCACGCGCAGGTTTGGAAACAGGTGGAAACGTTTTGCTTTAATTTCGCGCAAAAAGACTTTTTGAACTTTAAATGTTTGTTTGTCTCTTTTCTTTCTTCTTCTCTGTTTCTCCTCCTCTGAGCCCCGCAAACACCCCCCTCACCAGCACACGCGGACACGCAGCGTGTGCGCACAAAGCGCTGTGCGGTGCGGATCTTACCTGGTGCAGGTCCTGAGGAACATTTGCCGGTCCGATTCGGTGTCGTCACGTGCTCACCGCAGCTCGTTACCGCCGACACACCTGAAGCAGCCCGCTGCTCGCGCCCCTCTCTCCTGTCAGAGGAGCTCTGACCGTTTCTCTGCCTCCGTTCACAAACCCACGCTGGGTTCACGTGAACACCTCCCCGCAGCCAATCAGAGCGCGCGCAGACGGAGTGATCGGGAGGGTGGAGGATGGTCCTCGGTGGGCAGTCTTTGTCCGGATCGAAGCTTCAGTCTGCTGGAAGTCTGACGGACTGTCCGAATATCAGGTGGCGGAAAGTAACCAAGTACTTTTACTCAGTTACTTCAGGAGAACCATGAAGTAGATTTTACTGGAGTATCAACACACCTCCTACTTCAGCCTGCTCCACTGACCTACATCTCAAATGGAAACAATGAGGAGATTTTAATCCATTTTCCTTCTGTTACTTTAAAGATGAAGATTTCACAGTTTGATTAACTTCTGATGTCCAACACATTTCAGTGTGTTTGAGCTCTGATCTGACAGAAAGCAGCAGAGACACAGTCAGGATGAATGTTTTTATTCAGGAATCAGATGTTTGCAGAAACCTCCTGATGCTGCAGCATTTCTTCAGGAAGGTGAGATCAGTCTGGACTGCGTCTCAGTGTTTCTTCTATTTACAGAAACCATCCTGAAACGTCTGCAGCTGTTTCCCCAGGCCAGTCTCAGTCCTGGGAACAGCCAGGAATTCATCCTGGGAGCAACTACGCCATCTTCCCATAGTCTGTTGAAGGGTGTAGATAAGAGGGAAGCAGACGAGAATAGCATACATGTCAGAGAGTGAAAGCAGCCGGATGAAACTGGCCGTGCAGCCTTCAGTAATCCAGCAGCTTTAACCTGGAAACGGAGTTTTGCTTCAGTCTGAAGCAAAACTCCTGCAGAAGCTTTTTCATTATTCACTGTGAGCTGTAAAACGGAGAATTCTTTAAACCTAAAACCTAAAGATTTAGCTGTAATTACTATGATTCTTTATTTATTTTGGTTAGGTATACACAGTCAAAGGTAACTATTACATACCATTCAAAGCCAAAAAAGGCCTCGGCTGAAGCTCATAGCTTATATATGCGTATCAGCATCTTCCCCCAACGAGTTAAATGTTCACCAGCGATGGCCTGCAACACACTCATCAACTTAAATTATTTCTTAAATAAACACAGTTTGTATTCATCCACAAATCATTCAATCATCATGTAATCAGTGATTATTTTCATTTTTCTACCAAACTTTTCCCTCTGAAATCATCTGGTTATAATTAGAACTCCTCCCTCTCCACCCTCCCACCTCTCCTGGGTAGGCTGGGTGGCTGTTCCAGTTCAGGTCCTCTAACAGAGTCCTGGGAGCTTGAGGGTCCTCCAGTATCTTAGCTGTTCCTGGGACTGCTCTCTTCTGGATGGAGATGTCTGATGGTTCTCCAGGTATCTGGTGGAGCTACTTCTCCAGTGTGGGGGACACGACCCCCAGCGCTAAGATGACCACTGGTACTACTGTTGCCTTCACCTTCCAGGTTTTCTCCAGCTCTTCCTTGACTCCTTGGTATTTCTCCAGGTTCTTGTGTTCCTTCTTCCTGATATTTCCATCGGTGGGGATGCTACATCCATCACTACGGCTTTCCTTTGCTGCTTATCCATGATCACAATTTCTGCTTGGTTGGCCTCCACCATTTTGTTGGTCTGTATCTGGAAGTCCTACAGGATCTTAGTCCTCTCATCCTCCACTACCTTGGGAGGTGTTTCCCGTTGTAACCCAGGGGTCTCCAGTCCAGTGTTTCTGGTTTGTTCTCTTATTCCAGCAAACCTCTCTGGCTTTACAAATAGTCCATAATCAGCTCCACAATAAAGATTTGGCAGCAGCTTAGGAAACACTTAAACTCAACATCTACTTTAGCACATTTATTTCCTCCTTCATTGTCTCGAGTTTTCCTTTTCTGTCAGGCATGATAAAGGTTTGACATCTTTTAGAAGATTTTAGAAAGATGCTGTTTTTTTTATAGCTTACGTCTTTATTCTCACATTAGGCCCTGTGTTAAATCCCGTATTTTCCATGTGTAACGGTGCATGCTGAGCTCATCTTCTCAGACTGAAGCAGAACATCTGGAGTTAAATCTGCTTGGGAAGGTGTGCTGAAAGTAGCTTGATTGGTGGGAGGAGGCTGCATCTCATCCTCATACAGAATTATTTTTTTAATTTAAGCTTTAAACCTTTTCTCCCCCTTGGCTGTTTTGGAAACCCCATAAAAGTGATTTCGAGTCATGCTGCAGATGTTGTGTCCTCCAGTCTTCCTTGACCATCCTGCAGCTCTCTGGATGTCCCGTTCCCGTCCTCCCGCGAGGCCGTCATCGCTCTGCGGTCCCTGTCACCGGATCGCGAGCCGAGGAAAGGCGGCATCAGCAAACAGCTGAGCGTGAGCGGCAGCACATTGTCTGTGTGAGACTCTCCTCCTTCCTCATGAGTCAGTCTGAGGTCCGTGGCTTTCCTCTGAAGGTGTGTGTCGCTGTGTTTCAGGAGGTGGAGCGCAGACGAAGCTCGAATCCTCAGAGTGTCCGTCAACTCGTTTCTGGATCATCTGTCGCTCGTTGTGGAGACCATGGAAATGTTCGGCCCACCTGTTACCCAGTGAGGACTCAGGACTCTGGTTTTAGCCCGTTCTCCTTCCTCAGGAGGACAGTAAAGCCGACAACTAACAGCTTAAACTGTAAAATTTGGTTAGTTGAAAATCTGCAACTGCTTGAATGTTTTTTCAGTTTTTAATTTATATCTGAAAAGGTGTGTCATGAAAAATTCCAACAGGACTCCGACATCATACAGAGATTGTTTATTTAAAAAAAGCTCACAGGAAGTGTTGTAGACACCTCACCGGTGTTTCTTTTTTACAAAAACCAAAACAAAAAGGTTTTTATTTTCTAATAAAAGGAAGAAATTTAATGGCTGAAGTTGTTTTTTTCAGGAATGCATCAGTAAAAATTATTTTCTGGTGTTTGGATGGATTTTTTTAAATAATGTACTAAATAGAACTTTGTCATTGCAACGAAATGACTAAATTTTTTAATTAAATAAATAAATGTTAATAAAGAAAAGAAAATCTCACCTCATTTTAAATCAGTGATCAGCCCACATGTTTAACACCAACGTTTGCAGTTTTTCTCAGAAGAAATTCTGAGAAACTAAGTTCTGCTGTTTACATTTTCCTCGGTTTAAACGTCTTTTAACTAAACCAGTAAACTCATCTACTCCTAAAATCTGTATATTTCAAGCACATCTGTAATATCTTCTGAGGTCACACGTTTGATTTAGTGAAAAACAGCCTGTAAGTGTTTCAGACTGACTGTTAGAAACAGCTTTCCCGTGGTCCAGTAGGGGGCGCTCTGGTGTAAGTTTGACGTCGTGAAGGCCTCAGTGATAAATTAAGCTCAGGTTAATTTACCGATGCTGCAGAAATGGAGGAAACTTGTGAGTAAAGCCATCGTGCAGACACCACAGCCATCAGTTTAATCTATCGTCAGGGTTAAAACAGCTCATTTAAAGCAGCGTTCCACCAGTTTACTCGTCACAAGTCCGACCACATGTAGGCTTTGTGAAGTGACTGAAGCGGTGCGTTTTATGTATTCTGTGCAGAAATCTCGATGAAAATTTGGGGAGGGGGTTTCATATGTGAAATGTCTGACCTGAATCTCATAAACTATCAAACTTTCAGAGTTTTGAGGATTTTAATTAGTATTTGTTGTGTTGATGCTGAAGTGTGAGAGGTGAAACGAGCTTGTTTATATGAGCGTAACATGATGACGTGTTTCTGGAAGCCTGTGGGGGCTCCAGTTGGGCCTCTCCCTCGCTGTCTTCTGGGTGGGTGCTTGCTCGTCCCTGTGGTGGGCTGCCTCGGTTCCAGGTTGCTGCTGGTTGCCAGGTCTTGGGGCTCTCTGTCTGCCTCTGATCCTTGGAGGGGGAGCGGTTACATTTGCTCGATGGCCTTTATCAGTGTTGTCCTGCAGGTTTAATCCCCACCAGCCACAGCTGTGTTCTTATACGCTTGTTGCTAGTGTTGTTCTTCGTGTTTCTCTTTGTCTTTTTGCAGGTGCTCCTGATGATTGTCTGCTTTGTCTTCTTACTGAGGCTGTAGGATGTTTCCTGCTTTGTTTCTTCACAGGTGTAGCAGCTGGTTTTGCTGGTGTTCTGTTTTGGGTTAAGATTGTGAGGTTAATTTTTATCTTTGCCTCTTTTATCCTCACTCTCCATCTTCTTTCCGCCATTAGAACCAACATTAGTGAGTAATTCAGCAGCATCCAAATAAAAATAACCTAACAAGCATAAAACTCCGTTTGGAAAGTAAGTCTGGCACAACTCAGCAGCCAGACCATCATGCTGTTTGCTAAGAAACTAGACAGGAGCAGGTTAATCATTTATAATAATAAAAAGAAAAATTCTCATTTCCTCTTGGAGGTCTAATAAAACATTAAATGACTTTTTTAAGCGTTTTAGCTCATCTCTTTCTTCTGTTACATAAATTATAGAAACTATGATGGATTTTTTAAAACTCATCCAAATCTTTAATATCAGTTTGATGCTGTTTTTATGTTTAAAATAATTCTACAAATCCCTAAATTATTCATTTTCTTCCACTGAATTCTTATTTTACAATAAAAAGTGAGTCTGCATCTTACTGGGACTGTACAGTGTATAGACAGTAAATTTACATCAAGTTTAGGCATGTGACTGCCAGACCTTGCATAATGCATAAACAAATATACAAATAAACTAATTCCAGGTCTTTATATGTGTATTTATATTCATTCTGCCACATTCTGGAGATAAAACAGATCACAGACACGTCATGAAAGCGGCTGCAGCACTGAGTCCGTTTATCTCTTCCTGTCAGCCATGTTGCCTCCTCTTCCTCATACGTCATCCTCAGAAGTCGTCGTCATCACATATGTCCAGATACACGTCAAAGGCCTCTCGGTTGCAGTTCCCGTCCGGGGTGAACACGTACTTGTGGAAGGTCCCGTCCACACAGATGGCTGCGGAGGACAGAAAACTTCACCTGAAGGTCAAACACTTACAAACCTTTATGCACGATTTTAGACAGATTTCAACATCCAGATCATCTTTTAGTCAGAATTCAAGTCAAAGATCTGCAGCTGTAAAATGTTCCTGCTCTCATATTTGTGTAAATTAACTGATGTTTAATGTTCTGGTGGCTAAAATGATCCATTTGAGAGCATCACATTGAAGGATTGGAGCTCATTTCCTTGGAATTTAAAGAGTACAACGGTCCAGTCACGGCAGCTGGTTTTCACTGAAGAAGAGGAGAAACCAGTGTAACTGCATCCAACAACAAAACCATGAACAACACGTGGATCTGAACACATTTCCTCACCGATGACCGAGTTGACGTTCTTGGACGTGTTCTTTCCAAAAGCGCAGATGCAGGCGCACTCGGCCGGCACCGTGAAGCTGGCGAGCGACCACTGGCTGTCCACGTACTGGCCAATCACAGGGCCCACCTTCCCAACACGCGCCAGCCTGTGGGGGAGGAGCAGAGACACGTTTAGCCCTATGACCAGGGTGTGGGTGGATAAGGATGTGATGGGGGTCTTACGCTGAGCGGCGGTTGAGTTTGGTGTCTTTTAAAGCAAAGATGTGGACGGTGCCTTTGTCGCTGGAGGCGCAGAGGAAGGACGAGTCGTGGCTGAAGTTGATGCTGAAAAGATGAACACAAAGACGATGAGGGCGCCTCATCTCACAGTCTGTCCCAAAGTCAGAAACATTCAAGGGGTCTGTTTACTCTTTTTTATGTTCCGTATCCACAAGAACCAAACCTAGAAGATGGAGCTGACTGTGAGCCTGGTCTTTCCCACACACGGCACTTCCAGCCATTTGTCGGAAAGCGTGCAGCCCTGAACGGACAGCAGGGGCCTTCTCCAGGACAGGATGTTCAGTTAGGAAAACATGAACATTAACAAGGACTGTTAACTAGTCTACCTTAAAGGGGGGGGGGGTACGAGCGTGCACGTGTCTGTGGGTCACTTATTCCAAACCTGGACCTCAAACACCAAGAGACTTGGAAATGGTGGGAATGCGTACCAGTAGAGGGTGGCCGGGTCGGTTCCTCTGCGCAGCTCCACCAGCTTGTCTCTGGTGGTGGTATCAAACAGCCGGATCAGGGTTCCTTTACGGGAGGCGGACGCTGCAACGCTGCCGGGCTGGTTCAGTGCCACGCAGGCGATCTCGCTCTGGTGGGCGTTGATGGTGAACGGGGCGGATGATGTGCCGGGTTTGGTGTTGGACAGGTCCTGAAAGGAAACCGGGTTTTTACGGCTCAGACGTTCTGACCAGAGATGAACTTGTTTCTGAGTGTTGGGAACTTACAACCAGCTGCAGGCTGCCGCATTTATGGCCTGGAAAGACCAGCAGCTGCTTCTCAAGACTGGGACATAAGTCACACAGACCTGCAGGAGGAAGTTCAGCGTTAGCAGCAGGACGTGATGGAAGAACCAGAGGAAGCTGCGTCCTCACCTTTGGGGTTATCTCTGGTGTCAAACTCAAAAAGTTTAACAGGGTTGTCTGGAAAACTGTACACATAGATCCTGTTCTTCAATACAATGATGATCCTGCAAGAAAAGGACATGAAATGTTCACGTTTCACGTTGCCGCAAACAGAGGAAGCGACGATATGAGGAAACGCACTTGTCGTGTCTCATGCAAACAGCCAGAACGGGTTTGGTGAAGGTGAACTCCAGCACCAGCTTGTCTTTGGGGTCCCGGGACTCTCGCGCATCGTCCCAGACCAGAACTGAAGCAAACATGACAGAAGATCACAGTCAGGTTTAAAAGACGTCGTGAAGCCTAAATTTACACCTTTCTGATGGGAAACATGTTCCAAGCTGAGTCTGAAGTTGTTATCCATTAATCCGACTCACCGGATATTTCTGAGAACTTGGGATTGACTCCGCCTCCAACTATGGCCAGCAGGTTGGAGCGATGCAGCATGGAGCAGAGGGCCACACTGCCCACCTGCTCATGGTCTGCAAAACACAGCAAGACGAAATAATAAGCAGCTGAGATGCTGCTCTCTGAAATAAAACAAAATCTAAATTTATAATTAAATAATGCCCATACATTTAGTAAATATATATAATATAGAAATAAAAAATGGTGCAGTTCATTCATTATTTATAAAATTGTGGAAAAAAGATCAACCGTGTTTGAATTTTAGGGGAAAAAATTCATCACAATAAAATTATTTAAAAAAATCTGAAACAAATATAATAAACATGTAATATATAAACATAATATTTTAATAGCAGAATCATTTTAATATTAAAAGAAATGGGGAGAAAAATGTTATCTCATATTAAAAATAGAATATCTCATATTATCAAACTATAAATATATTTACTGGAAAAAAATCCCATTAAATATAGTGTACATAATGAAATTTGCATTAAATATTAAAATTCATGTATCCATAATTGAATGTGTGTATATGCCTTTATCCTGACACATCTTCAACATCTTTAGGCACAGATGTGAAGAAACGTAACGTCTGAAAGTTTCCTGCAGCAGGAAGTGGACTCACCCAGATGACCCTTCTCCATCAGTGGCTCCACGTTGTAGATCCTCACCCCGGTTTCCATGGCACAGCAGAAGCAGCCTGGTGGAGGGAAAGAGAAGCATTTCTGTGGGTTAAATGTCAGGAAATGCTTCAGTTTTCACTGGAGAGCCTTAAAATGCCACAAACATAAGATGAACTAGGCAATCCCTGAAGTTTCCCATCATGATTTAGTAGGGCTGCAGGATAAATCAGTTTTATTGATGCATTTCCCTCCTTTAATCTGTACTGCAAACGTTCTCTTTGAAGCTTTTGTAGTTGGCAGCGGGCTCAGTCCTGCTGTCTCCTCCCAGAGGGACACACACACCGTGCACACACTCCAAGTTAACACAAAAGCTAGAAGGTCATTCCCAAACAGCCTGATGATGGAGCCATCAACTTTCATGCCCAAATCTCCAAGAACCCTAGGTTTAGTTTAGCAGAGTAAAGTCCTACCACCTGTTACTGGTTAAACTGGTGTATAACCAGTTCACCAGAACGCACAGAAGTTCTGAGACCCCAGAACACAACCTGAGCCTGAACTGTTTTGTCTGAAAGCACTAACATATTTACAGTGAAGTGAGCCGCGTAATAACAGCCGGGTAAATGTTCTCAGTGGATCCTGTATGATGAGGAACGATCTTGGTGCAGTCGCTATGCACAATATACAGCATTCTATACGGTAGAAAAGCCAGACGTACTCACGTTATTTACAGGGCTTTTTTTTGTTGCTGTTGTTTTTCTAAATATTTAGACTTAATATTTACATTTGCATGCAAAAGCATTACATATAATGTTGTTTCTAATAAGTTTAATATGTTTTTAAAAAGAAAAGAAAATTAATTTAAAATCAGATTTAGTTTGAAAAGTAAAGATTTTCTTATCGGCCACACTGTCCAGCCCTGTGATGAAGCATCAGCTGCAGAAACGGTGAAACACACAACACTACCAACTAAACTCTCAACTTTTACACATAAGCTGAAATAAGAGGTTACAAGGTTGGATTTCTATATCACACTGAAATATCTAGGGTAGCAGGAATGATAGTGTCATGTTAGTTTTTCCTTAGCAAAGACCTCTGTAGAAACTTCTTCACCAGGATAAGCTCTACTTTAATATAGGACTGAAAATATGATAACACATTAATTAAAAATAGTGTATAATCGTGCTGTAATCGGGTGGGAAGCCTCCTACTCTGGTCCTGGTTGAACTGCAGGCTGTTGACTCCTCTGTGCTGAGCCATGGCTGCCGATCCTCCGGTACCGAGCAGTTACCGGTAAACTACAGCTTCAGGAGGAGCAGCAGACAACCTGGGACAGAGAACACAAACACAAAGCTGCTGTTCAGAGGCAAACTGCTGGAGCTGGGCACACTGAACAACACTGTCAGGCTAGCAGCCAACTAGCATCAGCATCAGAAACTACAAATAAACGGCTGACTTTTGTCCGCCATGTTGGATCAGAAAGTCTCACCATGAAGACGCAGAAACGAGACGAGATGAAAGTTTTTAAACAGGTTTCATGAGGCGAAAGGAGACTAAAACCGACGATGATGAAAGACAGATTTTTGTTTTTGTTTTCCAACGGTTACGTCACTGGCACGTGCTTCCGGTTTTGTATTGTCAGGGTCAGTTGTCAGTCCCCTACCCCCGCCCGCAGGAAAAGGGGCGGAGTCAGTCGCGCTTTTAGGGAAAGGCTCATCCCCTCAATGTTGGCCTATCTGCAGAGTACTTTAAGCATTTTGATGAATTCTTAGCTCCATTCTTAACAGAAGTGGACTCTGAAAGCCTCCTAAAGGCTCCCTTACCCCTATGATGACACAGGGTATAATCTCTTTAATCCCAAATCCTAAAAAGGATCTTTTTTCTGTTGACAGTTGGCACCCGATTACACTTTTGAACAATGATTATAAAATATTAGTGTTGCTTTTTGCCAGCAGACTCACAGGTGTTTTACCTTCTATCATTGATGATACTCAGTCTGGTTTTATCAACATTATCAGACTAGTTTTAGATTTATTCGACTATAGTGACCTGATTGACTCATAGTTTTATCTTATTTTCAAAAATCCTTTGACTCAGTTGAACACAATTTTATTTTTAGTGCTCTAGAGAAATTTGGTTCCGGCCCCTATTTTTGTAAAGTAATCAGGATGCTCTATAATAATAATAATAGCTCTATTAAACTTAAGATTGGTACTTCAGAAAGATTTCCGCCGTTCCGTGGCTTTAGACAAGGCTGCCAGATTTCTCCTTACTTGTTCTTAATTGCTGCCCAAACCCTGGCTGCTCATATTCCTCTTAGTCCTTTAAAAGGAATTAGCATTGCTGGTAGTTGCTTTGTGATCAGTCCACTGGCCGATGAGACTACATTTAAGACACCTCTCAGCTTTCTATCGCCCTGGACTTAATTCAGTCTGTTTCCAAAGCTTCTGGCCTACCTGAACTTGCACAAATGTTAACTTTTGCCTATTAAAGACAATTCTGTAACCTCTCTTTGCTCTCTGCCAGTTAAAAATCGGGTAACTTACTTACTTACTATAACAAAAGATTCCAAACTTAAATAAAATTTTTCCTCCATCATAGAGAGGTTACAGAAAAGCTTTCATAGATGGCTCCGGAGAGATTCATCTTTAAAAGGCAGAATTCTCCTCTCTAAAGGTGAAGGTCTCTCTAGACTTGCTTATGCTGCTCAGTCTCTTTATGTTGATAATTGCACTCTTAGAAAGGTCGATAAAATGCTTTTGGATTTTGTTTGGAAAAACAGGACACAATATATTAAAAAAATCTGTTATCAGAATTCATTAGAACATGGTGGGATGAATTTTATTGATTTCTCTTCCCTCAATAATACCTTTATAAAAAATTGGTTGAAGAATTTTTTATTCAATTCATCCTCAACCTGGAATGTGATCCCCTCTTATGTCTTTTTCAAAGTAGGTGGCCTCAGATGTCTTCTGGCCTGTAATTATGACATCCCCAAAGATTCCTATAAAGCTGTCAAACTTCCAGAAACAGATGCTGCTTGCCTGTTCCCTCATCTTTAAACATAACTTCTCCCCACACACGTCTTATCTGGAACAACAGGAACATTAATCATACGGAAAAAAAAACTCAGCTACTTAATTCTAGTGGGCAGTTCCTTAGTTATGCAGACTTTATTGATGCCTTCCCAGCTCTTTGCTTTTTAGAGAATTTTGGATTGTTAAGGAGGCGATCCCCTCCTAAAAGGCCTCTCTCCTTCAGGTCCTGCTGCTCCGTAGACTGACCTTTTTCAAAGGTTTGTCAGCAAGGTGTGCTTCTCTGGCAAAAGTGTGAAAAATAAAAATGTTATGTCACTTTTTTTTTACAACATTCTGCATCATCTCTTGTTCTTTCATACTGGAACAATGTGGTTGATAACCCGCCCTGGAAGAAAATTTGGTCTTTACCTTACAAATATCTTTCAACATTATACATTAGAGTCAGAGAGAGAAATCCTGCTCTGGGAGCTTAAAGCTGTGTGTGGATATCCGTCAGTATTGAATATTGAGCTTTGCTTATTAATTCAGGATCTGAGGATTCTGAAGGATCCTTCTATATAAAAATACTTGTTGTCTTTGCGCCTGCAACAGGATACAAAGTTTAGGTGGTGGGTCAGCTGTTTGCTGTGAGAAAGCATTGTGTCAACGCCATAAATCATTGTTAGCAAAACAGAATGAATTGTCTGAGTTCTGTGTAGCGCTAGAAACCTGACAGAGACCAACAGTTGAGTCATTTCTTCTGTTTGATTCAGTTTCCGTTTGGATGCGGACAGCCTGTCCAGGCCTTCTACCTCTATTAAATGACATAATGACGTCTGATGGTAAACTTGTTCTTTCTGTGTCTCTCTGAGCAGCGTTATTGATGGGCTCTGTCAAGCAAGCAGGTTCTGGGACAGAGAAGCATCTTATGAAGACAAATACCACAAAATTTTACAGAAGAGTAACACACGAGGTAAATCTGGTAGAAAGAAGGAAATTCATGTGGTCAACATAAGAAATTATAGTTTGCATCTGCCAGCATCACATGACTAAACACATGTCAGCACATATAAGTTGTGGCCAGAAACTAATACTTGATCTCCTCTACAGACAGAACTTGATGGTCATCACATGATCAGCTGGGAAGCTGAAAGAGAGTGTGTTTGGGTGGAACAGCTGGGTCCAACCAGAACTGGACTTTGCTGGAACAGGTCATGTGATGGAAATGGTTCCTGTGGGAACTTGAGTGTCTTGTGACTTCAGCTGCTGAGCCAGTGTCATAAATTAACTCAAAATATGGCAAATTTCAAATGGATGTAAATGAACACTTTCAGCCAAATACAAATGTATGTAGCTGGGGGGGGGGGCTGTTCACTCTTTCCACAGAGAGCAACTCCTGACACGGTCCGAGGTCTTTGTGTGTTCATTCTGCGTCTTTTATGCATCTTTTTATTTACTGATTGTGTCCTGTCAAAATGTTAATACCGTCAGATATTCATCCAGTGGTTTCATAGATCACCATCCTTTATTTGTGGCATTTAAATGGATTTTTTTTTTACAAACAACGCCACCGTTTAACACCAATGCAGGTGGACTAACAGACTCAAGGGTCTACCTGTTGGAGCTGAACCGCGACCAACCACATCCACCAGAGGTAATCCTTCACGCTGGGTCTCCAATGGAGCTACGGAACAAGACAGGTGGGTCGCATCATTATTGGAGTGTGATCCGGATTATAAACAAACCAGTTTGTTGTGTTTCACGGATAAATGGCTTTCTCAGGACGTGGAATTTCACCTGGACGGTTTTAACATCATTCACTTTGACAGAGATGCAGTAAGAACACAGAAGTCCGTTGGGGATGGGATCTGCATGGCTGTCCACAGCGAGTGGGCATCAAACGTTACAGTGTGAGACCGTAAACATTATGAACCTATGACTGTGTCTTTCATACCACACTATCTGCCCAGAGAATTCTCCCAGATCACTGTGATCCTAGTGTATGTCCCAGGACCTGACTTTAACCTAGGTGCTGAACACACCACTGTCAGTCTGCCATTTTATTATTAAACCTCACATTAGCCCAAACACAGAACTACAGATGCATATGCTACCGTTTATAGGTCATATTTGGGGTTTTCTGGTATAACCTGGATAAAATAAAATAATTAGTTAATTATTTACGTTGCATTAAACTGACAGATGGAGTATATATGAACAGTCTGTTCACATATACTGTCCACATCTGTCTCTGTCCACATATGTCTCTGTCCAACACACAAGTAGTTGCACAGCTGTGAGAGTGAAGAACATTTCATTAGTCCAGGTTAAATGCTGATGCGGGAACGTTTGAGTTAATCAGTGTGTTAATCTGGATGTAAATAATGTGGCTGCAGCGTTTTATGCTTGTTGGGTAAAATGTTGATGTCTGAGGTTTTAGTTAAAACTTCATATGGAGTGTGTGTGGATGTGTTTCTGTTCCCATGGTAATGACACAGCTTATTTTCCTGCATGAAATAGTTGGTGGGTCCTGCGAAGCCAAACATTTCTCCACAGATGGGCTGCTGCATGATAAAGTTTGGGAACCCCTCCTAAAGTTGGACAGTGTCTTATCTAAGCTGAGAAGACGTTTTAATTTTCTGATGATCAGGTGAACTTGCTGTTGACCACTTCATGTTTTTAATAGTGAATATTGCTGTTGGTGTATTAAATGTACTTCGGTAAACTTGCATCTAAATGATTTGCGGACAAAATAAAACATGTTATTTAACAGAAAATCATCATTAATATAAAAGTACTGCTTTGACTTTTGTATTTAACCTTTAGACGAGAAGAGAGAAAAACTGGACTGGTGATTTGTAGTTTTATGTGAATGTTGGTCTAGAATAATGAGCTTTGCTGATTATTAAGTCCATGTGTGTGTATATACAATTGCACAAGTGTGAGCATTTGCATACAGTATGTGTGTTGGGGTGGCCAGAGTGAGTGTATGACTCCCGGCCTGACTTTGGGTCCCAGTCCGGCCCTGTTAACCACTGATCATCATGTTATCTTCAAATAAAAGTTTGAAGATAACAAAAACAAGACGCCGTCCCTCCTGCATCTGTCATTTATTAAACGTTAACTCACTTGATGTTGTGAGTCACTGGACACCACTGCTGGTGGAGGACATGAAAATATCAGAAATTTTCCTCCATTTACCACCTCCTCTTCAAGCCCCTTCTCTTTCTGCTCCCTTTTCCTCTTTCTGCTCCCTTTTCCTCTTTCTGCTCCCCTTTCCTCTTTCTGCTCCCCTTTCCTCTTTCTGCTCCCTTTTCCTCTTTCTGCTCCCTTTTCCTCTTTCTGCTCCCTTTTCCTCTTTCTGCTCCCTTTTCCTCTTTCTGCTCCCTT